>JAVQKC010085777.1:0-18386 GCA_036025475.1 Philypnodon macrostomus | reverse complement strand
AAATGATCCGGCAATTCGTTTTTGAGTTATCGCGTTCACAGCTAGGATCTGCGGACGCGGACGCGCACCGACGTGATTCCATAATATCGGCGACACGCTGTTTTCGCCGATATAAATACCTGAGAAAAAACAATATATTAGTCCTACACTAATTTTGAATTGAATAAGATTTTATTTCATTTTAAATACAGTTATGGCTTGAGCTAAAGTTAAGAAGCTATATTAAAATTGAGCTAAAATATTCTTCAGTTAAAATTGATAGATTCAAATGATATAAAATTAAATAAATAAATAAATATCTTAATCCGAAGAAAAATCATTAAAAACAAATGGAATTGACCAAAATAACTGATCATATTTTTTTTTTTCCTTAATCAAGCAGCCCTGGTGCTATCCCTGGTGTCTCTGCTGTTATATTTATTAGACAGAACATTGATCAATCCAAGCAAGACACAAGTGGAAGAGATATGTGTGTCATGTGTCCATGATTTTAACATATTTTTAACTTTCAGGAAATTGCCCTGCAGTGAAATGATATGATTTCTTTTACACTGTTGTGCATATAAAGAACATTTACAATATAATATATGAATAGATCTAACATTTACTAATAGACATCCCTGGGTTTACTTTGGATTTAATCATACAAGTTCTATTATAAAGAGACTGACATATGCACCAGGGACAGGCTGGAAGTAGGTACCCTTGGCTTATTTCTTCAATTATTTCAAATCCAACCACACAGCTTATGAGTTATCAACAGAGAAATGAGTCAATTAACTACGAGATGGCTTCTAATAAAACACCAGTGGTAATGGTGAGAGAAGATGTCAAACTGCACCAAAGGGGAAGGAAAAACAGAGCATAACAAAAACAGAAGAAAGTGAAATGATGTGGGAGATGAAGAGATAGGAGGAGAGCCAAGAAAACAAAGATGCAGCAAAGGCACCAACCTTTCTTGAAGGCACGTGGGGACTCTGATAGATCGCCTTGGCATTCAGAATGAGCAACAGAAAAACAGAAGAACAAAAAGGGGAAGAACAGAGAAAACGTAGGTGAGCAGAGGAAAGGCAGCATCATCAAGCTGTGTTAATTGATTATCGGAAAAGAGCCCAGCAGGGAGGAGTCTGAAATTAATTTTACAGATAACTCAAAAAGGAAGCCATTTGGGTTAGAAAGTTTTAGATTGTAGCCCATGGGGTGCTGATGTGTGCAGGAAATGTTCTTTATGAAATTACTTGTTAGAAGCCCTCTCTCACACCAATTACTTATTCGGTACTTATTCTGTACTTATTCTTGCCTGACAAAGGCAAGCTCCAGAAAGACTTCTTCTCAACAATTGCTGATTTAAACACTTATTATTAAATAATCTTACACTTAGAAAGGATCATTAGTCTTTGTATATCATTAGTATATACAAAAGACTAATATCTCATTAAGGTAAGTCAGTTATCCCCAAATAACAATGATGATGATGACTGCTCATTCCTCAAATAATGTGAGGACAGTCCACTTCCCTTTCTCTCTCAAACACTAGGCCACTGATTACTGTGCAGATACAAACCAATTCAAACCATAGCTCTATGGATTCAAATTGGCACCAGGTCCACATTCAATTGTTTAGCTTGTCTGTTAATGTGTACTATATCTTAGAAGACTCACCCTCTGGCTCTGGCCGGGACCCCAGTGAAGTGACCTGGAAGGGGCGGTATGGTTTGATTTCGGACACAGGGACTTCTACGCTCTCCTCGGAGGATACTGTGATGTCCGGCTGGGATTCAGAGATCGAGGAAAGGAACTGGTCCATGTCTGCTTTCTGCTCCTGTAGCAACTCATCTGCAACAAATAGCACCAGTCAGTTTGTTTACTTAGCCAAATGATCAGGATGCACCATATTTTGCTGAATTGTCATTGCAATATCAGCAAATGCAAAAAAAACAGATCACAAGAAACTAAATATATGGTATTTCAATAAAACCCTCAATTGAATTATCATGATTTAGTCCTACACTTAGACCTAGATTAGTCTAGACTGCTAAATGTATCTCTTCATATATTAAAATTCAATTGAACTTTCACTCTGCCTATGGTTATAAAAGCCTCAACCCTATAACTGTATCCAGATATTGCCAATCAATTCAACATAGTTATTGCATGATTCTTCTATGTGCACCCCTAAAATACCAACATATCTAAAGTAAATGCAACAGGCCATCAATTGTTTTCCCACACATGACACATACTGTAAATTGTTGGAGCTTACAACAAAACAGGGCTATTCCCAATCCTGCTAAAGACCAATTAGTATTTTCCTCAGAGCTATTTTGTGAGGAAATGTGCACATATCCCAACAGGATGCATCGTGATGTGACCCAGTTCTGTCACCACACCCGCCCCACTTTAATCTATGCTACTGAAAAAGTAAGCTATGGCTCCTTTGTTGAACTAAAAATGAAAAAAGGGAAGAATATGAAAGCAGACTGGATGCCGACTGAAATTGAATTATGTATTGAATTGCTATAGCAAATGCTTGAGATACAATTGTGACACAAGCCATAGTTTCACGGAGACAATAGTTAGTGATTTGCTGTATGGTTGCCTAGTATTTTTTATAAAGCCTTTTTATATTTGTAAACATTCTAAAAAGTGTAGCCAAAAATCAAATAGACTATAATGCATTTTCTATGGAGAAAATAGCCACAAGATATTGGAAAGTACGAATAAACAAGCTGATTTTGGCAACTGGCAACATATCAACTCCATGTAAGTAATATCAGAGCCTGGTGAGAAAACATAAGAAAACACTGACAAAAGATTGGTCATATACATATCTGTAAGTACCAATAAATCCTGAATTTCTCTTATTTAGCTAATTTCTCCATAGAAAAAGCATTATAGTCAGTTTAATTTTCGTGTACATTTTTTAGAATGTTAACAAACAAAAAGGTTTATATCTGTCATCAAATAAACCAAGTATCTCTCCATTTCAGCTGAATATATATGTGTATTTCTAGCCATTACAAGACATTTATATTCAGACAGCCTTCAAGATGCCAGGGGCTGCTGCACAAAGAGGACTCACCGATTTCATCTTGAATCTCTTCAGCGACATATGGCACTTTGTAGAGCAGGGACAGACTCTGGTTCATCCTCTCTTCAATCACACGCAAGTGGGTCATCACCTGAACAAAAATAATAATAATAAAACCTTGGGCTTAATTTATTAATTTTAAATCTCCAATTAATAGTTTCATTGCTGTAGCTAAAATCTGTAGGATTATCTTTTGTGTTACATAAAATAATCAGGAATGAAGAAACCATGTCTTTTTATATCACTACTCATAACAAAAAGTAAAAAGCCCACTGTAATACATCAAAGCTATTTCTACCTAGGCTGACAGTTTTTTTTACTTTGCCACAGAAGCGGCAGAAATGTAAAGTCAGACTTCCCCAAACTCAGTCCGTTTCATGTTAAAGTTGATGCATGGAATATTTGAATTATAGTTGAAGCTCTGATGTGATTTGGCTCATCCACCGACTGGCAGTGTCAGAAATGAAACCCAAACATCACATCCTCTCACCACATATTCCAGCAATATGATGTTTAGAAAAGGACAATATTTCCACACGGCTGCTGCCAAAGGGGGTTGGCAGAACATGAAGCGCTGCCCGCCACAGACAGATCTGACCAGCTCTTGGCAGGTCTGAGCGTTTTGTGTGCCACAGTAATGATGGACTGATTGGGCTGTAGTGCTCCATGTCCAGCAACAGATGGCAACAACACACCTTTCCCATTAAACTCTCACACCAGTGTCCAGCCTGTCCATCCTGACAAATGGGTGAACATACACTGGATGTTAGCCTGCACATAAAGCCATACATGTAACAGTATCTTGTTTCATTTGAGATTTTTTCATAGTGATGGGATAAACACGATTTCATGGAGAGTAAAACCCCTGAGAAACCTTCACAAGAAAAAGGAGAGAAAGACATTTCTAATTTGAATTGATGCTGAACTGTCTCACCTGTTATAAAAATCTAATGAATGCACTAACCCCTATTGTGCTAATGACTTTTAAAGCACAGACAAAAGCAAAACATAAGATTTCAGTAAAAGAAAAAAATCTGCTTGGTAAAAATCTATCATCCATGTACCACTCATAGAAGAATACTATGAATCCGTAACATTGTGTAGTATTTGCTGGCTTGTGTGTGTATAATGCTGCTGGTATCAAAGGTCAGTGACACACACTGGTGTGTACATCTAGACGAGCTCTCAGCCAAATCCCTGTGCAGCCGCTCACAGCCCTGCATTACACAAGACTGGTGCAATGCTAATCTGTGGCTCACGCTTAGGTGAACAGTGCAGGCTGCACCTTCGTCTCTGTCGATCTGGCCTCCTCGCTTCCTCCTGGACTGGAAATCAAAGACAGGCGCGATCCTAACCCTACACTCGCACAGATGAACTGAAGACTATAGAGGCATCATTATAATATCAGCCTGAGCAGGAAGTACTGGAGAGGCACAGCAGGAGACTTCAGATGTGCTCAAGCTAATGTTTTCTAAGGCAAAGTAAGTAAATTGGAATCACTATGAAGCACTGAGCAGCTGTGGAGTTCAAAAATACACTATATTTGAAGAAATTACAAAAACTATATACAAATAAGTGAATGAGCGAGTGAGTGGAAGAAATGTAACTAAAGCCAAAGTCAGTAAAAATCAAGCAGACAAACATCAATAGTTATTATAGTTGATGATCTTTGGGAGTAGGTCAACAATAAAGCCTGTCAATGGCCACTACTCATATACACTCACTGGCCACTTTATTAGGTAGAGCTTGTACCTCATGAAATAGCACCTGGTGTGGTTTCTCAGTTGCATTTTTGCCATTATTTCACCAGGCAAGACATTCAAAAAACTATTTACAATGTTGGCCCTGGAAGTGCACTCCTATAGCCCACCAACTTCAGATTTTGTCATCTCTTGCATTCTGTAGATCTGAGCAATAGGCTGAAGCTATGTATGTATTTGAGTTAAAGAACAGTATCTACTAACATGGACAGTGAGTGTTGTCTTTGTTGGTTTTTGTTTTAAAATCCTACCTGTGACTTCATCTGAGCAGCTTTCTCAGGGTCCACAGCCAGGACATGCTGGTAATGGCGGATGGTGTGCTGGCGGTCCTTGTTCTCAGCTCTAACGTAGCGCCTCAGGGCCTGAAGGATGCGATGAGGCTGTGACAAGAAGGAGATCAGTTAGTTATAAATGATGTGGATGATTTATTGATTTATTCATCATCTGGAGTATGAGGCTATAGTGTCTTTTAGCTATGGAGCGAGGTATATACTTGAAAACAAGACTTTTCACTAACAATGAGAGAGAGAGAGAGAGAGAGAGCGAGAGAGAGAGCGAGAGAGAGAGAGAGAGAGAGAGAGAGAGAGAGAGAGAGAGAGAGAGAGTTTTTATTATGGAGTCAGATATTACAGTTTCTGGCTGTGCTGTTTACATGTCTTTAACGATTAAAAGACTATTATTAGTGGTTGAAAAGGTGACCAGCAAAGCCAATGTCAAGTCCCTCAATTGTCTATATTGGACACAGGGATTATGAAGGTGAGTTCAAATGTGATTGACTTTATGCTCATAGAGGATTTGAACACAGCAGTAATCCATGCCTCTCATGATGAAGTGCAACTTGGCAGAGGGCCTTTGTACAGAATATGAGCTTAGCCAGGTCAATGGATGTGGTCAGATAGCAATGTGTCAAATGACAAAAACACAAAATAGATTAAGAGGAGGAGAAATCTAAAGGTGTTTTCATGGTGTCTGTATGCATTTACCCTGGGCGGGTCGGCTTGCAAGGCGGCCAGGTAGTTCTCCAGGGCCAGACGGCGGCGGTCGTTCAGCATGGCCTCGACGCGAGCGAGGTGAGTCTCCACCAGCTGCTGCTTCTCGCTGGCTGCCTCCTCCTCCAGGGACTCCACCATGGCCTGGAAGTGCTGCATAACACACAGATTCACACAATAAATACTAATGATATGTAGCATTTAAAGGGTGTCTCTAGCCCCAGAAAATGTCCCCAAGATCCACAAAAGCAACTCATAGTACAAACCAGAGTTAAATCATGTCCAAACCTGCATTAAACCAGGCTTAAACTGGTGCTAAAGGAGTTGATTAACTAGGTCTAAGCCAGGACATAAAGCAGGACTAAACTAGGTATTTGGGCAGGGCTAAATCAGGACAAAATGAGGTCTAAACTAAAAACTATATTGTCTTACAGACATTCATGAATGATGCTCAGGGCTAACCCAGCCTATATAGTTTTAAATAGTTTTGTGAGCAGTAATCTTTTTAAGTCACACTTTCTGTAATATGAAGTGCTTCATTCATGCTGCCACATTTCTCATCAACTCATTTAGAGGTCTTCCCATTCCCACCGTGTCCTGGTTTAGTCTTACTGCGATAAAGATAGAGCAGCCAGGGAGAAGCAATATTTAATAGCACAGCTCCAAACCAACTGTGGCCTGTAAGAGGTAATAAGGGACAAAGAGGCAGACCCAGGGCAGAAGGATCTGTGTCTTACTTGGATCAATGTCTGCCTCTCAGCCTTAGGCAGGTTTTTAGCCTGACGATCCGCCTCCTCCCACTCCTTACGCACCTGGAAAAGAGTGTAAGACGAAGAAAGAAGAGGTGATTTAGAAAAAGGCAGGTGGATTCTGCAGTGTGTCAAGACGTTTTCAGGGCTTATTCTCACCCTGTTACCAATTATTTATATGATCATTTAATGTTAAATGCTAAATCAAACATAGACATTGTGACCAAGAGACAATAATCAAGCTATATTAAAACTTGCATCACACATTTAGCTGGTACAAACCTGACCATGACCCTAATATTGAAATGATATAAAAATAATAATACTTTTATTTTACAGTTGATAGGTTTTCAAATAATGTGGCATTCATTAACTAGAAATACAAAGATTCCCTTAACACAAGCATTTCAAAAAGCCCCTCTCATCCTATACTGCATTTTTGGTTACCGTAGGTTACAGTATAATAGCTCCAGAATCTTTTACCCATTACTATCCAATGCCTTTGGGTGTTAATCATTTGCAGTCTAAGAAGTCACACTACCAAACAATTCCTTACTAACCCTCTCCATTCGGTTGCGGTGCCTTATTTCAAGCTGCTCCTTGGCTTTCTGGAAGCGACTGTGCTCCTTGTCGTCTGCTGGGGTTTCGAAGTAGATGTCTACATCGTCTGTAGGCTGTGGGGTTGGGGGCAGAACTGTAAAAAAAGGAAAGGTTATTGAGCAGACAGGACTGCACTGTGGTGCATTATCCAACGAAAAGAGACAAGGGTTGACAGGATCGAGTCAGAAAGAATAGAGATATCAAGACTGAATTAGAGTTCACCCCAAGTAACTCTGTGACATTTATGTACATGAAGTTAACTGTCTTTTAGTTCATGGTGGATTCAGTGACTGGCCATTTAAGCACCGTACTGAGGTTAGGGTGATATCACAATTTTATTAAGATCGAGATCACAAAATTTTATTTGTATCATGATTGTATCAGACAGAAGTCTACTTACTTCTTCATAAAACACTTTTAACTATAAACTCATTGTACATCAATCCAATGTTCATCATAATACTACACTGCCATTGTTAAAGTAAAAATGACCGTGAAGAACAGAGCATAAATTAATGCACTGCACCAGATTAGCAGATTGCCATGAATTTATATAAAAATTCTTTTTTTATGGCCATATCGCCCATCCCTAACATACAGTACAACACATTTTCAGTTTTAGACTCATTGACTTGCTCCTATGTCCAAACAAAGATCTGTAAAATGAACCCTAATATGTTCTGGTTTACAACAAACCAAGCTCCATGTGTCTCCATTTCAATCTTGACAAAACAGAGGAAACTTCAAAGAATTGTCCAATATTAAAAGTATGTGTCACTGTTTTAGATCCTAAAATGTGTCCACCCCTAGGGTCCACATTCTAAGGTGACACACAAAACCTCTTCTCTGCATGTTTGAAAACTAGAAAAAAACAAAAAGCTGTTATCTACTGTTTCTGCTCAAAATGGCAACTGTGTTGAAAAGAAACTTATATCAGGTGCTGGCCTTGTGCGCTGGTCCTGACTGAAGAAAATGTGTTAAAAACAAGGGAAGCATGCAGATAGCCACATAAATAACACAGAAGCTACTACGAAAGAAGCTTTTACTTTTTTAGCTTATATAACATATATAAAGTATAAGACCATATTCCTCTTCTTTTAAAATGTCAAACAACTCAAAATATTGCTTTTCTTTCTGTTATATTTTGATATATATATATAGATTGGCCGTATCCCATATATATGTATCCCATCTTATATAAAGTTAATGTGTTCTGTCTTTTATTGTAAATCATTTATTGCCTCTGATTTAGCAGGGCATTTACCAAAACTAATGAGACAGTGTCTTCTTTTAATACAAATATATAAATCTGTCATGTACGTCTGGAGCCATTTATTGAATTACATCCGAAATTTAATGTGACAATTTATTTTTGTCATTCACAGCATGTTCAATTAAATTTAGATGGAGACTTTATTGGGCTGAAGAAACTTCTAGACAGGAACACAGTGACATTTATAAGAAGATACGTCGGTGAGTGTCAGCAATGAGTCACTTTTTAATTTAATATGATTGGATTTCTTGCTGTTGATACCAAATAACAATTTCAAAATGTCAACCCAATTTGGATTAAGGTCTTAAATTGGATAATGGTTTATTGAGATTGTAACACTTTCTCTACATGTGTAAGTAGCAAAATGAAAATAAAATCAGTTGTTTAGTGTGCAATCTGGAGCCAAAATGCAAGGGTGAAGCAGAAAGACATTACTGAGAGTCTACAGGAGACACAAAGAAGGATCGAAGGGGAGTTAGTATAAGATTGGTCGCGGTCAGAGGTTGGGACTTACTGAGGCGCTTGCACACGGACATGCAGTACTCCTCGGAGTCGAAATTGTTGCGGTTGCCGGCGCAGCCCCCATAAGTGAACCGCACACACTTCCTCAGACTCATGTCGAAGTGCCAGCGGGGCATGGAGGCGCGGCAGGGACCCGTCTCAGCCTCCAAGGAGCACACGGCTGCCAGGGGACAGCCAGTTAGTCAGCTACCCACCAGAGGTGCCACTCATATTAAACAGGGCTACCTAACAAGAACTAAAGGTAAGACGTTTTTTGTCTGGGAGAGGTTGCTTTATATTTTTGGTGTTGCTGTAACCTCAAAGAGAGGCTTGTTTTTGGAATAATATGGTAGAAAGAGACTAGAAAAGACTGAGATCTCAGCAATTAAAAAATAGTTAGCTAGCACCAGATTAATTGCATTAATAAAGCACATCGTAAAATCTAAAACTACCCTTTAGTTCCTTTACTGACCCCTTAAGGGCTGTGTTTAGAACTGCATTTTTCAGTTAGGGTTAGTTTTGGTCCAAACATACAAACTCTACACACCTTTGACTTCCTGCAGAACCTTGTCATCATCCTGAGACATCCTGCTGTTATCTTTCTTCTCTGCTTCCTCCTTATCGGCCTCTTCATCTTCATAGACGTAGTGATACTCCTCCTCGTCCTCTTCCTCCTCTTCATCCACGTCCACAGCACCCTCCTCTTTCTGTGTGGGCAGTTCAGCAGCGGGTGCCTCACTGTAAAGGGAGGTGGAGATGATTGAATGAAGGGGTGTGAGCCAGAAAGATGAGCGATTTATCAAACGAGGCTGAACATTCCTCATAGGTCAATGTCACAGTGCCTTAATTTATCCAGATGGTTGTTAATATCTGCCCTTCAGAGAGGCCACAGACATGACATGCAGTATTTTATAGGAGGGGTGTGCAATAAAACGGTGTTAGATCATGTGACAATATGAACTTATGTCAATCTGAGAAGACTCTATGCGCAATTTCTTTCCAGAATCCCATTTTATTGGATAGTCTGCATTTTATTTAATTATTAATTTTATCTTGATCAGTACTTGCAAAAACTGCTAATAGCTTTTCCTAAATTTACATCAAGAAGGTCATCTGTGCAAGAGAAAAATCCAATGCCACCTTGAATAGCCTAAATCTAAATCTTGACCGCTTACTCTTTTTAATAGCAAATGCACCAGCAGCTCACCTGTCTTCTACTGCCTCTTCTTCCTCTAGGTCATCCTCAACAATCTCCTCATCCTCGATTTCCTCATCCGTGTCCTCCTCCTGAGTGGGCAGAGAAGTTGGGACGGCCTCTTCGATCCGAGAGGTGGGGCAGCAGACGTATTCAGTGCCGTGGAACTTGTCGATACCACAGGGTAGAAGCATGCCATAACTGTGTAGCGTCATGGAGCTCTTGACACATGCCTGGCAGAATAGAAGTAACAAAAATAATAAGCAAGAATTATGACCACCTGCCTAATATGCAGCATCATTCACAAAAAACTACAAAGCACTGTGTATGACAGCTTTCTGTTGGAACCAGCTTTAACTTCTTCAGCAACTTAGCTACAGTTTGGCCCCCTTTCATGCCCCACATCCATTCACCACTGTTCCTTCCATGGACCCCTTCATTAGATACTGACAACTACAGATTGGAAGGAACTTGCTAGCTATAGCAATTTCACCCCATCCAATCTGACAAAATGTTCAGTTTCTGCAAAATAGGTGCCATAACAGGTGCCATGATGGAGAGATAATCTGTGAATTCACTTTGTCAGTGTTCTCTATGTTATGCCTGATTGGTGTATGTATGAAGCTTCATCATTTTTGGCAATTGTAAATAAAATAGCAAAATATACAGTCAAGTTTTAAGAAAAACTTAACTTATGGGGGTCTGGGAAAAACCTGCAAATCAAGACTGAAGCGTAATGTAGACTCCAAGGGCACCTTTGTACCATCTCCTGGGATTAACAGCATTATAGCCTCCCCAGTAATGTGATTAGGGTCTAAGGACCATTCAGTCTGTGCTGCTCATATTCAGGTGTATCAATAAACAATAATTCAATATGATAACCCACCTTAACCTAAAACAAAGATGCACCCATGAAAATCATCAATTGATTTTGCTGTAATGTATTTGGCAGACTATTTGTTCAACTCATTGTCAGTATAAATTCTAACTAATCAAGGTTTAAAATATAATTGTTGGTACTGTTTAAGGAACCCATCATACCTCTTTGGCCACGCCGTGCCACTGCTGATGGCTCACACACATGTCCATATGCTCTTTGTGGAAAAACTTGCACTTCTCCGGAACTAGAAGTACGTCACTCACAAATTCACCCACTGTAACAGAAAATCACACAAATGAAAGCGGTTAGTGAGTCTTTCTGCCCGGGCAGTCCTCAACAGACCAAACAGGGACCAAAACAAGAATAGCAAAGTATGGAACAGTAATTTGATTCTACATATTCAGTTATGTTCAGTTCAGCATGTTTTCAATATTAAAAATACCCACTCAAACGTCAGCCGAGTCACCTGTCATAGTACTTGACAGGTGGGAAAATGAGACTTCGGACAGTTGACACCACAGTTTAATTGTGTCTTAAATAGGCTAAAGTATGATTTATGAATCCAATATAAGCTCAAAACTCTCAGTTAAGTTAAAAAATACAATTATAAAATTTTCATCAAAAGTTAAAATATTTATTCACACATCTTGTGCTTTTTGCCGTTAGGGATTGTGGGTAATTTGGAGTCACTAATTCAGCTAACATATTCATGTATTTAGGTGGCAAGAGGAAGAATACCCACAGAAAAACCAAAGTTGTTTTTTTATTTGATATTAAACAGTAACACTTTATAATAACTGCACATTTGACAATACATTTAAGTATATATTATAAGTTAATTGATCATTAACAAAGCATCACTTCAACATGAATAAAAACAAAATTTTGGTTATTTTTTTTGTTAAAAAGACTGAAAAGCAAATATTTTGTCAAACAGAATGTGAAAAGTACAAAGTTCTTTGTCAAACAATGTGAAAAGTAAATATTTTGTGTTAAACAGAATGTGAAAAGTAAATATTTTTGTTAAAAAGGGGCAGAAAATATAAGATCATTCAAGTTTTGTATTGTCATGTAGACACTTCTGATTGTTATTTTAATTTTAAATGAATGAAATAAAAAAATAAAAAATAAAAATACTGTTAATAACGTGAACCCCATGTAAATCAATGTCATTTGTAAAAATTTTAAATGCTAATGTGCAGTTATTCTAAAGTGTCTGCACGGTTAATTTATCATTTACAAACTAGCAGCAGATGATGAATAGCTTAATAATGCTTTCCTATAAGTACACTGAGGAAAAAGATGTAGGTATTGGGGAAAGGAAAAAGACCGGAGCCCAAATGCTGAGAAGTGTTTGAAGAAAATGTTTAGTCTAAAAATCACACAAATGAGGGTCTAGAGGTTTGACAAAAGGGGAGTGTGAGCTGTCTTGTAACCGATCATTTAGTGCTTCTTTGACACAACCCCATGACCAGAAGCTGATCCGCTGAAGCGAGGCCAGCCGCCAGAGCAAGAAAAGCGGTGTTTTGGAAAATGAGAGGGTTGGATCGGAGAAGAACAGAACTGGAAATAGAAGAGGCCTTTTGCAACTGCTGTTCATCCCCACCCAGGAGGTAAGCACTACAGTGTGTGTGGGCCCCCTGGTCACAAAGACTAACTCTATATAGACATGATTACAGACTTAATAATTAGCATTTCAAATATTTAGCTTCTGGATGTTGTGTGGAATAGGCAGTGGAGGAGAGGGAAGAAAGTCCGATATATTCATAATTTTGGATATATTTGTGCATTTTTCACAGAGTTTTTGAGTCATTGAGGGGTTTTACTTTTGCAGGTCGAGTAAATACATTAAGGCAGAAGCAAAGGAAAGATTAGCTCATTTTAAAACATCTGTGACTAACTTTGCAGCTCACGCCAATAAATCTAAACTAACTAAACTAAAAAAGTATTTTGCTAGACTATCAAAACTGATTCAGTCTATCAAATTGCTTAAAGTAGAGCCTTTTTACCTCCTGTGTTATATTCAATCATGTATTAGTAAAAAGTCATATTTTTTATTTCTGCCTAATTTCTGATAAAGGGAGACAGGAAAAAGCCTCATCATGCCTCTTTGTCAGTTCCACACCCTGAGCCAGCTGCTAACTGATTCATTCACACAATCTTCTTTTCATCTCGTCTTCCTCAAATACATTCACAGTGTTATGGTTGCAGAGTGGAGTAGGTTTATGCAGTATACAGTCACACTGCAGTGGGTGATGGATGGTACTGTTCGAGGAGCAGCTGTGCCAAGCACCTTTCTCTGAGCATGTCTGACGGTGTAAAAGTGCTAGATTCTTCTATGTGACCTCCACTTTATCCACTGTATTCAAATGACTTTTCTTTACCTTACATCTATCCATTTTCAAAGCACTGCACTATGCTCAGAGCTCTTTCTAGCCAGCCAGTGCTCAATAGATCAGTTGGGAAATCAGATTCAAGGACTGCACCGTAATTAAATGTTGCCATATTCTGTAGTGTTATATAAAAATAGCAGTGTACACTCAAAAGTTTGCCTGTGCACCTGGGGTTGATTTTGAGTATGAGCCAAAGAGACTGGCATCTGAAAGAGTGTGTGTGAAAATTACAGGTGGCAAAATTGCTTAGAATTCTGGACATCGCTATTTCAGTATGTCTTAAATTGGCTGATTTATGAATCCAATATAATCAGAAAAGCCAAGAAAAACAACACAAATCATTATCTGTGCATTTGTGAGCGTGTGTAGCTGTACTGTGGTCTTCTCTGTGACCTCCTCTTCTTCCACTCTGTATTCAAGTGACTTTCCTTTAACCTTTTGTCTACGCTCTGCTAAAACACTCTCCATTTCTCCATTTCTCCGTCTTGCTGCAGTATGCTTGAGTAGGAAATGAGGAGGAAGAATACTCACTAAGCCAATGATACCTTGAGCACCGGGAGCAGGAGAATTTAATTAAGTCCCACTTTAAGATCTGCCTTTCAACGGTATGCTTATTATCTCTCAAGGGCTTTTCCAACAGGAGCTTCATGAATTAATTCTGTGTAATCATCATTACATCGAAAAATACAAACAAGAAGTCCAAGCAAGACTCCACAATCAATTATGCATGAAGAAAAGATCTACTACGATATTGTAATTATTAATTATTAAGTTTTTTGTAGGTTTAACTTTTTGATAATATTCAAATTACAAGAGCTAGTCCTTACTATACATATGGCTATATACTATACCTATAGACAGGCACTAACATCTACTTTTTTGCGCATTGGCCAGTGGACAGATTAATTTAGATTTTTTTGGGGAAACAATTTGCCCAATTTGCCTTTTTTTGCACGACTGGTTGATTTTGAGAAAGGAGAAGGGGTGTCTAATATAATTACATTGCACATTTTCTCATAAAAGGTGTGCTGTAGATACTAATTCTTCTAAACCTTCTATTCCGCTGTCTGACAATTCTCTGCTAAGCCCTACTTGAATCTATTGTCCCGGGGCTTTATGTTGTATTTACCCATAATTCAATCACAGATAGGCTGCACTCTTCACACAAACCACACCCCACCCACCGCACATTAGCCACTATTCACTGTTCACTATTGGAGCCACAATCGTGAAAAAAGTCTGGGAATAATCCTCTGCTGTTTGACAAAGACATCATGCTACTGGGATTAGGCTGCCGTGGAACAAAAATCACATTCATTTGCCCTGCCTTTGTTGGGGATGGGGCCTGTACCGCTGAGCTATTGCACAAAATGATACACACAGCAAATAATCTACCCTTTTAACACACTAGACTCAGTTTTTTTTAAAATCATTTTACATTATTCATATGAACCCATTAACTTGACATGGCTGCTGGTGCATTTAATATATATCCTACCAATAACTTATCTCCATTTGTTCTTTTAGAAACCAGACAATTTATTATGTAGAACTTGTACCTATTTGCAGACCTTGATGTAAAAAGGGGTTTCCTGAGGTAATGTTCTGATATCTCAAAACCTGTTCTGACCTCTAGCATCATATTTTCACACAAAACTGACACTCACTGTATGCTGTATATGTATCAAAGTATTTGATGTCAACTCTAGGCATTGTTAACTCCGCCAGGAAAGGTAATGTATTCGGTTGCATTTGCGTGCGTATGGATGAAATTTTCAGCGAATGTCGGGGATGACACAAAGAAGAAGTGATTCGATTTTGGGACTGATCCGGATCACCGTCTGGATCCAGACTTTTTTTCCAGAATTGACTAGAATGGGACAATGCCTGAGGTGTTTAAGTGTCTTTTCTCTCCCACCCCTCCTGTTCTGTGAAATCCGACACCTCTGGCCCTGTGGTAAAGTCACAGCAGGGGAAGACAGCCTTTCCTGTTGTCAGTCTTAATGCAAAAAAAATATGCTTTAAAAACACCAGGTTGAACTGTTGATGAACTACAGGCCAACAAAAAATAATAATACAAAATAAACAACAGCTCGGGCAGATTTAGAGACACCGTCAGTGTCAACAAAGAATAATATTGCAGATGGATAATGTGCATATTAACTCACTTGAAATGAGCTACCCTGGCGGAGGTCTAGTTCTACCATATAATTGTATTCAAATTCACTTAAATAACCTTTTTAATTTGATTCCTTTGTTTCTAACTTCAGCAGGTTCATCTTCAGCATGCATGACTAAATTCATTGGCTGAATTCATTGGCTGGGTGCAATGTGAATACAGTGTGTCCATTTTACAGGTCAAATTTGAAAGACGGCTTTTGGGAGACTGGTGGGAGAACACTCCTGGCCTCTGATCAGATTATATTTGAGACATGCACAATCAGCATCTTCTTCACTGATGCCTTGGCTTCCGTTTCAGTTCAATCATTTGCCAGCAGCACCAGGTTTTTTGTGAATCAGCAGCACAGCCATTTAATTAAAACAACCCCATTACTTCTCCAGGAATAATTAAATAGCTCGACTTCCTGTTGTTGCACATTTTGTCATCATTGTTAAATGTCTGCAGACTCGTGTCTCTGCTGTTCTGAATGGCTTCAACAGAGTGCTGCAGTAGGAGTATAGGAGGCTATTGAGATGCTTTCTGATGATTATGTGATGAAGCATGTTAATTGATGTGTGTGTGTGTGTGTGTGTGTGTGTGTGTGTGTGTGTGTGTGTGTGTGTGGAGGGGGGTCCAATTATCAGCTACAAGCCACAACGTGTCTTTTAGCAGCCTCTCCACTCCATTAACTTTCAACTTTGCCATTATAAGGGTTTTGAAATCATTTGTACAATTAACATGGATTTACGGGAAATTATGCATGGTGACACTGCTAATGTACACTCACTTGACACTTTATTAGATAGATCTATTTACCTGCTTGTGAGCTCAACTCACTTCAATCTCATGGATAGTCATGCAGATGAAGGGGTGGGCGATATGATAAAAATAGAACATCCCGGTTTTATTAAGTAAAGATATAGATTCAGATTTTTATCACAAAACCTACAAATTACAAACTACAAATTGAATGTACATCCAATCAAATGTTCATCATAATACTTAATACTATTTATTTTCCTTTTTTCATTAATATGCATTGTCACAGTAAAATGATTGAAGAGCTGAGCATAAAATGAATGCAGTGTAGTGATCTTCCCACACCGGGTGCCACTTTATTCAATACAAAGTCTATCTAATAAAGTGGCCAGTTGTTGTAGGTGGACAGGTACCATTTTAGACATCAATTCCCTGTAGCAGTAATCTTGCAACGGTCTAAGATTGACATTTAATAAAGCATTATGTAGCCTTGTGACCAACACTGATTACTGCGACGCTGCAGGGCCCATGTGTATATGACAGCACTAGCTACCGCCCTCTCATAGACCCGGTGTGTCTGTCAGTGGTGGGAGTTTATGGCCACTGTCTGAAGGGGAAATAAGATTGTGCTTTATTGCTCAACAAGCCTCTTCCGCAATAATAGCTTCCCCCCCTCAGCCATCACTTCAGAGACACATTAGCTTTTATCCGGCCTTCTCAATGTGCAGCTCAAGGCCAGCATTAGTCAACTGAATCGGACTAGGATATTTCACCACTTCCAAGATGCATCATAATATTTTTGTTATATATGTCGGATGTTGATGGATGAGGAGTAACCACTGTCCTTGAACTTTGTGGCTCTGAGCTATTGCACAAAAACATGCACACAGCAAATGTTCTACCTTCAAAGGTATTGCACTGCAATTCTGCTAGCATTTTAGCATCAACTTCTTTACTGCTGGTAATTTAAATGTCCAAATAAAGCTATAATTCATTTCTTTTCAATCTTTTTAAGGTTAACAGACACGTTGATGGATGATGCTAGTGAAAAATACTGTCCTTGAACTTACCTAAACATTTGTAAGGCACCACGATATGGGCATGTCCTTTGCAGACTTTCTTCTCTTTTTTGCACCAGTTCTCGATGCGGATTGGCTGGTTGGCCTCCACTACGTTTGTGATTTGAAGCTCAGGATACATCTGTTTAGGAAGGAGGGAGAAATGGTATTATAAGATGCAAAAGACGAGGCAGTGTGAGCTGAGTGCAGCTTCAATGGGACACTTTAATCCATGCTTTATACACTCTAGATGCCATCTGCTCATCCATGAAAGAGTGTGCAATTTACACGCTGCCTGAATGCCATCAAAATGTCATCAATAAATGCATCTTAAGCTGGCAGTGAGGGAAGGCTGCATGGAAATGTAAGCCTGGGCTTTTTTCCTCGACGGCTAGAGTAATAAACATGACATTAATGCTGGCAGTCCAATAAGAGGATACACGATGAGAAATATGTGCAAATGCACGTGGACAATCTTCTATATGTAACTAGGCCTGTGTATATCGGCGAAATGGCCCCATACGTCTGCCACAACTGGCACCAATGGGCACCTTAATCAGACATCTAACGGTTTTAAGCAATTAAGAGGCCTCGCCCCCAAACCATGACAAACATGGGAAGGGTCTATTTGACTTTTTTGATTTGTCTGGATGTTTGTGAAGAATATCTTTGCCAAATTTTGAAAATTCCCTAAAACTACATTCTTCTTTCAGTCTATAGGGGGCGCTATAGAGGTAACTGCCATCATATTAGTCAGATGTGTTCAGGGCCGGGGGGAAATTAGTTATTTCAGGTTTGATTCATTAGGTATTTCAGGTTAGAGCCTAATCGGGCAAAGTATGTGCAAGTTAGAGTCTGTCAAATATACCTGACCTCCCAAATTCAATTCAAAATGGCTGACTTCCTGTTTGTTGTAGGGTGGGGTCATAATAATATTTTATGTTGGGTACACTGTGGAGAATCACTGTACCAAGTTT
>JAVQKC010085766.1:0-55703 GCA_036025475.1 Philypnodon macrostomus | reverse complement strand
GTCAGTGTTTACACACTCAGGTGAGCTCTGATTCAGACAGAATAGTTCATCGAGCAGACATGATCCGTTTCAATCACGTGAAAATCACTGAGTCACATGAAAACAATCTTGGTTTGGAGATTTTATATTTTTTCATTGGTTCAACTTTCCATCCATCCGTCCATCCATCCATCTTCTTCCGCTTATCCGGGGCCGAGTCGCAGAGGCAGCAGTCTAAGCAGGGACGCCCAGACTTCCCGCTCCCCAGACACTTCCTCCAGCTCTTCTGGAGGAATTCCGAAGCGCCCAGCCTTTCGGTCATGACCCAAAGCTCATGACCATAGGTGAGAGTCGGAACGTAGATTGACCGGTAAATCTTCTTCACCACGACAGACCGGTACAACGACCGCATCACTGCCGAGGCTGCACCGATCCGTCTGTCAATCTCACGCTCCATCCTTCCCTCACTCGTGAACAAGAAGATACTTGAACTCCTCCACTTGAGGCAGGGACTCTCCCCCGAGATAATATTATAAAACGATAACATGTATCTCCAGTTTGATCAATCTTTGTTTTTTCTGATAATGTAATGTTTTATATAGCATCCATCACAATACTGCAAAACTTAAACCCTTACAGATTGACGTCGGCCCCTTGCTGCAGCAGGTATCGGAAACAGGTCATGGACTGTGTTGACCTCTGGAAATTGAGGAACATGTGAAGTGGTCTCCGTCCCTGGGCGTCATCGTTGCTGTTGATCCACCACAGACCGGACTCCAACATGAGCTGCAGGCTGCTCAACTTCCCCTGAAGACAGGCCACATGGAGCGCCGACAGACTCTGGAGGATGGAAAACTCACAATGAAAACACACAGGGACGTGAAGCCACATTATTCGACACTGTTTCATACACACTACTAGTATGGACCGGCTCTGTTGCCAAAGTGAAAATGTTAGGAATCAGGCGGGTAACAACAGGTCGACAAACATAGGTCTAAACCAGGTCAAAAACAAGGATATACTAAACTAAGACTAAACTATGTCTAACAGGGCCTGACTAAACCAATTCTTAAACAGGACTTTATGGTACAAATGACAGATATTGTTATGGTAAGTAATATGTTTATTAATGACATTGGGGCGTATTGTCTTTCCAAATGCGATATATTTAACTTTTTATTGTTTTACTTGACAATTCATCCGGCTACTATTAGCTGCTAGAATCATACAGTGGCATAGACATGGGCTAGTAATATATTTGTTACCTGTATGTCCTCATTGAGACTGCACACCACCCTCTCCAAAAACTCATCTGAGCTCTCCGAGTCTCTCCGGACTTCATCAGCAGGAGGCGCCCTCTCGAAGCCCCGGGCATTTAGGGAATCCCTTATAAAATAAGAACACATTTGTTGGCTACAATTAGAATAACCACGCGTAGGGGTATGTTAAACTAACCTTTTCCATTACACGATACAACTTAAACCGTTTAAGCCGATTCACGCAAGCTAACTAAGCTAACTTGACTAAGTTTTGAGAAGTTCAATTCACGTGTAATTATGCTAACACGTGCTAAAAGTAAACACTAGCTTTTTCGTTAGCATAAAATCTGCATAACATCTGAATATTGTCTAGTAAAGTTTATGTATTCATTTATTCACCTTTTGCTCTTCCCTTTGCCCAGTTTCCCAGATTTGTTGACGGGTGCCATCGTTGCCCTGGAAACGAAGGTAAGGGCGGAGGAAACTCAAGCTAAACTCGAAAAGGCAGTAAAAAATAGGCTGATGATAAGGTTAGCGTTTTAATAATTTAGCGTTGGTTTATATATTTTTGTATATTATTTCTGTATTAAAAGGGTAACAGAAAATGCACAATTAAGGTTATTTTAATGAAAAAGAAACAACTGAAGTGCCCATTTTGAAGAGTATGGCGCTCGCTAACCTACATAGGCCTAATGCATGGATGTGTTTTCAAATCTACAATACATCTATGGCCGAATGTTAGTATAACTTAATTATTCATTATTAAATCTTGTGAGTTACTTTACATCCAATACATTTTGTCTGTGGTGTATTCTCACTCACCCAGGCCTGCCCGCTATATTAGGTACACCTGGTCTACTTCTAGTTATCACAACAAATAATAAATTATTTACATAGCAACAAATCAAGTGTTCTAAAAAGGTTGATTTAGGTGAATGGTCCCAAGCTAAGAAAATATCTAGTAAGCGGTGGGTCTGTGGTGTAAATGCCATGCTCATACAAGAGGTCAGAGGGAAATGGCCACACTGACTCAAGATTATGTAACTCAAACAACTGTTCTTCTATCATGCATCTAAAGCATCCCTCCAAAAACCCATACAGTATAATGTCTAGGCCCGTAATATGTTGTGACAGATACAGTCCGATGAATCGCTGGAGGCTCAGTAGAAATAGATATGGCTCTCCCTCCCTCCTATTTGAGCATGCATCTCCCCAGTGCCTTTATTGAGCACACATCAGTATTGGCTGCTCATATTTGGACTGACTAGTCAGCAGATCAATCACTGGTTCGTTCCAGTGCACCCGCGTTAATCCTGGTTTGAAATCACGGCACTTATATTCTCCATGTCTCTACGGGCCTGCCGGGTCGATGAGTTTATCGGGTGTCAGGGCCGTGTGATCTCAGTTATTGACCACTTGGCCCCTAGCTGAACTAAAGGGGGATGCGGCACAGCAAAGGGCATGCACTCTGGAAAGTAGTGCTAAACCTAATGTTTGGTTTTAGTGGTAAAATAATAACATTATTTAGTGGTTAAATAATCAAATGCATGCACATGTCAAAATCAAGATGTCACGTACCATATTTTGATGAAAATTGCCGGTTTTGAGTTTCTTGGAAGTGAAGTTGTGAGGCCTTATGTGTGGAGTTTGCGTGTTCTCTTTGTGTCTGGGTGGGTTTTCCTCCAAGTGCAGGCAGCTATGTAGTGCTCCCGACAGGTTGCCCCAATGTCACTGAAGGAAGATGCAATGTCTCATGTAGTATTGCCTGATTGCTGATAACAGTTCAGTTTTATTTATTTTTTGTGCAGAAGAGGATAGAAGAGCAGTGGCCAGTAACTGTGTAGCACCTGGGGACCAGCTTTAGTTATAGTCCAGTGCCTCAGTCACGTTCACTCAAGGATGAAATGCATTTGAAATTAGCTCAAGTGGCTTTTTTGGAGACTTTTTATTGTGAAGGTTTGTCACTAATATTTTCATCAGGTCAATTAACTAAACTAGTAGCAAAGGTAAAATTTTATATTTTATTATTTTGGGATGGCAGTGGCTAAAGATGGTAATTAATTCAAAGTTTGGCAGTTCAATCCCTGCATTCTGCTGACGTTTCAACAACTTTGCCTATATGCCTGTGTAAATGTGTGACTGTGGTGATGTATTTTGTGGTGAACATAGAAATCATAGGTACCCCTGTCTGTGAGTAGGCCCCAGGACGGTCTGTAAATGTGAGCATATAAAAAGTCCTTTGAACGCAAACAGAAACAATGCATTATTTCAAATTTCTTGCTGAAGCCACAGAAAGTCTTAAAGCCAGTATATGCAGGGCTCTAATTTGTGACTTTGTTGTTGATGGTTCCTCAGTTGAAATGTCCACGGGAGGGTCAAGGATAGTCCATGGACCCCTGGCTTTCTGCCTCCACTCCCCTAAGGCCTGGGCCATTACTGCAACGCCCTACACGCCTTGCTGTGAGTACATGAGTCCATGAGTGTGTTTGTGCTTGTGTGAGGACCACTACCAAGACAGAAGATATATAAATAAAATAACATTCAATGCACGATATGATAAATATTTGATTACCATGTTGGATATTGCAATTATTTTTGGGATATTTTTATGCAAATTCAATTAAGCAGAAATAGTTCATTTATTTACTAGGTATAATTGCATCAAAATCAAAGTCTAAATAAGGACAAAACAAGGACTAAGTAAGGACTACATTAAGGAAATCATGACTAAATTTGACTTTTAAACATATATTTACTTAGTCACAAGTCATTTTTATTCAAGCCCTTAATTTTGTGATATAATTATATTTTTGCGATATGGATATTGTGCTATTGTGATAATTTTGGGTTAATTTTGTGTTATATTGTGCAGCTCTAATCCAAACCAAGACAAAGCCAGGTCTACCCAGTACTAAACTAAGTCTAAACCAAGACTAAACTTGGTCTAACATAATATTATTTCTGTTTTGTTGTGCGTAGAAGAGCCAGGCCCCTCTGTGGCCCCTGTATCTTCTTCTAACCTCAGTCACATGTCGTGGGGGGTGTAGGCAACAGCTCACGGTGTAGAGCTCTTTCATGTTTGACTTTCAGCACTGGTCCCTGGACAGTGACCCCTGACATGACTTTGCCTCTGACAGCTCAGTGTACGTTTGATTTTCTATGTACTGTCATATTGAATCCATAAAAGACAGTATCCTTATATGACCTAGAAAGGTTGAGAAACTGCTTCAGTTGGAGAAATGTCAATTAAACTCACCTCTATTGCTTTTCATTCACATTCAAATGTAAACACATAATTGAATAGTATTGGTTTTGAAAGGTTGGAAGGTCGTGACTTAAAGAAAAAGCATATTGAATAATGCACTCATGTGGGATTACAGGCATTTACTGTATTTACTGTATATAGTCATGCGCAAATGTTTTAGGCAGGTCTGAAGACTGTTTGGACAATAGCTTTCAGAAATATTGTCCCCTTAGAATAATACGGTTCTATCTGTGTTCTGACCACTTTTGAGTTAATCCACTTTAAAAAGTCAAGGCTTGATATGTAGATTATTACATAGCTTATAAAAAGCTCAAATATGAATAAAACTCAACAAAACACTTTTATAAAGAGTAAGTATCCAAATATAGTAATATGTGCCCAAAATGTCAGATAGAATCTTATAATTCTAAGGGGACGATAAGGGAACGATATGTTTTGTTGCAAGGTGGAGCTAAACCAGGTGAAGATAGTTTTACCATATCCAAGGTCTATTTAGTATTCACTACAAATGTGAATAATCTTACCTAAAACATCAAAACAGCATTGTAAGGTAAATAGTGAGAAGCACAAGCCTGTTTTGGCCATGTATCAGTGTTTGCACGCCTGCATTAGCTACAGCACATCCAGTTGGTGCAGAACAGATTATCAGCACAACGATAGTAAGTGTGTAAACCTGCTTTGGGCGAGGATGAACATGAGATCATGGCCCAGCGGCCTCTCAGCGAGCGCTCCTATTGGTTCATGTCATCATCCAATCACAACCCATCTGTTTTCACCATGAGGCTGGTGGCAAAGGACCAAAGGGTTATCAGCTCTTACTACACAGCAGGGGGATAGAGAAAATACACGTAGCTTAAATTTTGGGCCTATTCTGTATGTAATAAATATCACATTATAGTTACATTATTTTATTTTTTAAATGTGATTTGTTTGCACTCAGCACTTAGTGTTGCTCTTCATTTTGTCCAGGACATCCTTGAAAATGAGATTATTAATCTCTATGGATTTTTTTCCTGGAAAAATAAAGGTTAAAAAAACCAAAACCAAAAAAATGTGACCTGAAAATGATCATCTCCAAAGAGTTTTTACTCTTTGATAAGTTTTGACGTCCAGTTTTGTATAGGAAATGATTTGCTTAAATTCAGTCAAACTATATGTATGTCAAAAGTAAACACTATCTAACAGTTGTGTTTTATAATATTATTTAGCGCTACTCTACAGTGACACATATTTGGATAAAGGAGAGGTAAAGATTGGGTAGCTATGGAGTCATAGCACGGGGTTAATGTGGTGTATATTTGATGAGCCCCTCACCAGGCCCCTCTGCTCCTGGTGTAAGTGCGCTCATTTTCCTTCTTCATCTCTTTGCTCCTCCTTCCTCCTCTCTGTCCTCTCCTCTTCCTCTCTCCTCTGTGAGTGTGTGTGGCTCTGATGCTCACCCAGGCGGCAGTCTGCTAATGCACCATGGCACATTCTGCAGGTTCCAGTCACAATGAGAGCTTGCTGTACGCAGTGACCGCACGGCGACCTCCCTTAGCATCTCTGCACAGAGCTCCGCGACGATCCGGAGGTACGGGCAGTTCTGGGTCGGTTTTGGCAGTGGCTGAGGGAGGGCCGAAAGGACTGCCCCTCACAGGTGTAGGACTAAACTAAAATATAAATAAATAAATGACCTTGATATTGTATGAAGATTATGATTTTAAGTAGGACTGCATGACATGGGAAAAATATATTCGATAACTATATTGAATATTGCAATACCGATATTATTTTGATTGAAATTCTATTCTGCAGAAAGAGTTCCTGTATTTTCAAAACTACTAGATTCAATGAGGAAACAAAGCCAAATTAGGATAAATATAAATAACTCTAACTATTATAGAAGACTTTAAAAAAGTCCAGCTCCAATGGAAAAATGCTTTAAACAGTGTGATATTTAAGACCTTAAGATAGCTGATTCTTGCGATACAGATATTGTGTTAACAATAATTTTGCAATATATTGTGCAGCCCTAATTTTAATATATTTTAATCAAAGTATAAACATAAAACACAAAGGTGTAAATATATTTAAAACTAAATCTTGACCGAACAGAAACTTTGTATCTCAGCTCAGCTTTGATAGTTTAGCAATTTTGACAATGTGTAAATTCAAAACACAAATGAATCAAAGTAATGCTGATATTTACTAACATAGCATTGCAAGCTTCCACTGAGGTTGCTGGGCTTCCATTGGGCTTGCTGGGCTTTCATTGGGTTTGCTGGGCTTCCATTGGGCTTGCTGGGCTTCCATGGGGCTTGCTGGGCTTCCTTTGGGCTTGCTGGGCTTCCATGGGGCTTGCTGGGCTTCCATTGGGCTTGCTGGGCTTCCATTGGGCTTGCTGGGCTTCCATGGGGCTTGCTGGGCTTTCATTGGGCTTGCTGGGCTTCCTTTGCCTTTGGCGTCATTTGGTATTTTCTTACCACTGAATTACTTGGTTTAAATTATTAATAGTTCATGGAATGATATTGAAGTAAAAATGCAGTATCACCATCAGAAACATCTAAATGCTATGGTCTTGAATCTGACTGATAGATTTACACAGTTCAAATATTTTTTCCTATTAGAACATATAACTAAATATATTACAGTCATATTTTAGTCATGATATTCTTAATTTAGTCCTTCTTTGGTGTTGTTTTAGTCTTTGTTTAGTCTTAAGCTTTTACAATCGAATATAATGTTGTTTTTTCATATTGTGCAGCCCTAGCTTCAACGAGATACATTTATGTCAGTTGCTTAATTTTCCTCTGTCCTAGTGCTGTGGGGGTTGGGCCTTTGTCTGTGTGAGAGATCACAGATTTACAGCCTTACCTTTTGAACTTGAAGACTCTTTCATGACCCTTGAGCTCGCACGTTCAGCTGCTGTTTAAACTCATACTCTCCATCGTGTGTAAAGCTGCAAAGAAGAACCACTCAGCACAATCACTTTTAAATGTACTTTGTTTAACCCCCGTTTTCTGTCATGAGATCCAGGCATTACTTATAGGCTTATATGGCACGTTACCTGAACAAGATCAACCAGCATCGTCACGCCATAGACCTACAAGCCATAGAATCACCATGTATGTTTAAATGCACTCATGTTATAGCCATATGTTGCATGATATCAGTCTTTCATGCACTAGCAATGACACCATTACCCTTACCTATACGGCTGCCACCTTCTTCCTCTAGCGCTATATCCAGGAGTATTGTATCATCCTGGTTCAACAACAGGTCAATGCACAATATGAAAAAACATTGGGACAGTCAGCCAAATATGGTCGAACAAGAAGTGAAACATTGGCAAAACAAAGCCTGGGGACATTGAGCTATTGAATAAACGTAATTGTAGTATACATTTTTGAATCGACAGGTTGTTGGCGACTCTTTTTGATTCTTCATGCTAATCCCAGACAGACTCAGTGATGTTGAGATCAGGTTTGTGGAGTGAAACCAGGTGAAGATGGTTACTAACTAGAATCCAAGGCAAAAAAAAAAAAACTGTAGAATGATTTGGATCCGGAACAAGTAAAATAATTCAAATTATTGATACTTTACTGCATTTCTTAACCCTTAACTCAAAACAGTTTCGCACTACTGTATACCTCCTAACTCCTCCCGTCTACCAAGACAAAAGGCAGTCACAGGACCCTAATTACCCCCTTAAATAATGCATCAGAATGGCAGCTACATGTAGTCCTACATTTGGACTGTCAAGCCTAAAAGGATTTAGCTTCATAGCCCTGTGTACGACATGTTGATTGCTGTATTATTGATGTGAGGTTGGTATGAGAACTGGAATAGACCTAACCTTGGCCCCTTCAAATCTTACAACCCAGGACATATGACATCTCCTTGTCAATTTTTAGCTGCAAAAATAAACATGAAGCAACATATATTTGCAAATTCATTACATTGTATTTTTGAGTGCAGCTCAAGTTCAGGAGGTTAGCCCGGGGTCGACTTTTTAAGAACATGTAACAATCACGGCTTATTAAAGTTATAAAGCTGTGTAAGACGCACAAAGTTCAAACTAAGTTCTTGATGTCATTCAAAATTAAACCCAGTGAGATCAGTCAAGAGGACGTCATTACGGATATGTCATCTGCGTTCACCTTTTGGAAAAGATTCATGGGCGGCAATTGCCAACAAATCAGATTCAGTCAATGTACTTTCACTTTTCAAAGGACGGAGATAAATGGTGGGTACCAGGAATGAGTTCTGTGGACGTTGAATATAAATGTATTTTTTTAACTGTGTTTTGAATACATGAAGGTTGATGGTTGGATTCCCACTCATATTGTGTTTTTGGTCAGAATTCACCCACCTTGCAGATTTTTAAATGTGTTCTTGTGATTGGTCAGAATAACCAAATGCATGTCTATGGTGGTAACTTACCACTTAGTGTCTGTGGGAAGAATGAATGACTCAGTAGTAAACAGCACTATGGGTAGCTGGTTAAAGCCATTTTTATGATTTTAAATGCTTCTTAGATGAACCTTTCTGCAATTCCACACAAGGAAGTAACATACATGAAATTCAGCATCCATTTGTATTTATTTTATTTTATTTATTTATTGGTTTATTAGAATTAGAATTACATTAAGCACAGAGGCAGAGATGTTTGTACCAGATTGTAGCTCATAGCTAATTTCCATCTGTAGTCCTAGGAAGGGGGGACAACACAGAGGCAACACAACTATACAATATACAAATATACAATAAAATAAATATTTACAAGTTGAAAGTGCAATGTATAATGTAGTGTAATGTAATGTAATGTAATGTCTTATATATATATAATGTAATGTTGTAACACTATTGGTTTAGTAGTTTAACTTTTGCTAATTTAGTTTGAATTCACTATATAAGTCTGGGCTTCACCAAATATTTTATCATGGCTCATACTTGTCATTGCACTTCCACCAATGACCCCTTGAGCCAAAGCATTGAGTGAACTGTGAAAACGTGTGGCAAGCTCTTTGGGCTACAGTAACACGAGCTAATATCATGCTCCATACGTGTGTTTTACAGACTAATGTGCTGGTGATCCTCACATCCTCTGGCATCACCCACTGGGTCGGCAACAAGGTCTACGATTAGCCCCCACATTGAAGCAGATCCAGTGGGGGGTGGCAGGCAAGAGACCATGGTGCATAGGGGAGAATGTGATTTCTTGTGGCATGTTTGGGTTTTTGTCACCTGCTGTGCCATGTAATATAAAATCTCTAGCCATCCTTTGGTTTTACTGCTTGGAAGTAGTAACATTATAATTTAATAAAATATAATAAATATGATGTAATAAATATAATATAATAAACTATGACTAATTAAGGTCTAAAACAGGTCTAAGTCAGGACTAAACCAGGTCTTCTAAACTACGGAAATACTAAACCAAATCTAGGTTTACACCTAATCTAGGTCTAAACTCAAACTCAACCAGGACTAAACCAGGCTAAATAAAGACATAAACTATGTCCCTAAAGTGGTCTAAAACAGATCTAAACCAAAGGTAAAACCAGGACTAAATTGGGACTTAACTAGATCAGGTTAACACAAAGTCTAAACCAGGATTAAACTGAGATCAAATCTAAACCAGGATTAACCCAGGTGTAAACACGTCTAAACAAAGTCTAAACCATGATTTTCAAAAACAACAAACAGGTCTAAACAAAAACTTAACCAGCTCTAAATCAGTACTAAACCAGGTCTTGACCGTTCTAAACCAAGCTAGTGATCTCTTCTGGCATGTTTGGGCTTTCTCTGCATGTTTCGACTCTTGCTGTGCATTCTGGTCTGGTAATATGGTTTGTATATATCCTTGACAATGGCACACATGTTTTTGCTATACTTCCTTATGGTGACCTATAGACATTGGTGACATGTGGTGCAATCCTCCTCACATGTTTGGCCTATAGCTGTCCATGTGTGCATCATATTATGTACAGATGCCAGTGAGCTCATTTAATCTAATTTGAAAATGAGAGGAAGCAAAACGTGTGTCCTCATTCAATATTATGTGTTTATGGAGGATTTTTCCATGTTGGGTTAATGCGACTGCCCCCAGGGATCGATATGTGACCTGTGAAGTTGAGGTTGTGAGCATGCTTAGTAGTGACCTATAAGATTGTGTAGCATCAGGCAGCAGCATCTATGGTCAAGTCTGGGTTTTAAAGGTTTTAAGAAAAATTTGGAAATTCAAAATCCAATTAAATGTGATATTACAAAATGTGAAACCAGAGTATGTTATATTTTGGGTCTGTTTAAGTGTATAAAAATGATGTATAATGTTATTTATTTATAGTTTTTTTGTAGGTTAAGACTTTCTATCACAATACAACAATGTTTAGTGAATCGAAGCTAAACACTACTTTTTAATATACTTTTTAAAATTTATATATAGAGATTATAATATTTTATGTTTACATGATAAAAAATAACAAATATTCACAGATGTTTTTTCTTAAAATGATGAACAGTAATGAACAAAAGAATACAAACTACAGACCTACCTGCTTTTGTATCAGTCTTTCATTAAAAGATCATTTGTATTAATTAACTGTATTGCCCTCAATGATGTACAACACTGCACGCTTGCCTACACATGACAAACTACTATCTAGATGCATAGACCTAATAAAAAATATATTATATTACTTATACCG
Organism: Philypnodon macrostomus; assembly: GCA_036025475.1. Taxonomy (NCBI): domain Eukaryota; kingdom Metazoa; phylum Chordata; class Actinopteri; order Gobiiformes; family Eleotridae; genus Philypnodon; species Philypnodon macrostomus. The sequence continues at coordinate 44,511 of JAVQKC010085766.1, read as the reverse complement.
GTCCCCTGTGAGTGACATCATCTCCAGATGCTTGACCCGGTGTCGGCTTCACATTTGTGACCCCAGAGTGTGAATGTCGTGTGGGGTTTTTATAACGGTTCAATCGCGCCTCCACCGGTCTGGCTCCTCAGGTGTTACCTCCTCTCACCTCAGATAACTCTAATGTGCGGAAAAGACAGGATTTGAGACGATTCAAAAAGGGCCTAAAGTACTGTTTTTACACCACACAAATACAAGGAAGCATGTTAACGAATACAATAGTCCTCACACCAGGGTCAGGGCTATCAGCTCAAATACCAAAGGTTATGACCTTTTAAAACTGCGAGAGAAAGTCCCCAAAAGAGATGTTTACACACTTTCACCTTCAAATATGACACCATTGCTTTTGAACATAATATAGTGTTTAGTCCATTTTTCCAAAACTATTATGTGCATTTTGAATTAACAATTGTTCCTCTATAATTTAAAAAAAGAAATCTTACATCATCCGATTTAATTTCTACCGCTAAGCCAGAAATATCTCTTTTTTGTTGTGATTTTGTTGGGTGCATTTTGGTCATAAAACATAGGGCCTCTGGCAAGATTTGTCAAATTGGATTCAATGTCTTTCAAATGTATAAAGTAAACATAATGATTTTGACATGGTATACTGGTATTTTTTTACTCTTTTTTATGGGTTGTATGTGGCTTGAGTTTCATTCACCATCTCATCATTAACTTCATATTTACCATAGTTTATAGTCTTTTGTCATCTGATGGCTCACAGTGAGGAGGAGGTGATGCTTTTATATGGTTGGTTCCCTGCACGGAGGCAGTGAGAGAAGATGGCATCTCACCTCACCCACACACCAACAGTATGGCTTTTAAATCTCACCATGGCTATTCCCTCTCCAGTATTACACCTACAGGCTCAGGCCACACTCCTATCTGACCTAATGGGGTGAAAAACACCTAAAGCTGGGAGGGGCACATGCAACATCCCACCTTCGTCGTCCGTAAGCTTCAGAAAATAATAAAATAAAAATAAAACATGTTTTATGTGACCCTGATGTAAAGTAGGTAATCTGTCATAATTATTTTACTTTAGTCCCTCCCCTGGCCTCTACAGACTTCATAGAATAGGATTCATTTTAAACATATGGACTATACATTTAAGCCTTACAAATTAAATCTGATTTTATGACTTGCAAAATTTACAACTAGTATATTGTTTTGGGAGGTTGATTCTTTCCTTCTGCAAAAACCTCAGATTAGATGCTTGTCCCTTCAAGGCCCTCTTTCCCCTCTGCTGGCCACGCCTTCACTACTAGAGCCAAAGCAAACCATGGAAAATGGTAGCAACTAGCAGAGTAAGAGACTGGTTTGAGATAATAGAAAGGCATCATCGGATATCCACTCATGACATCAAGTTATGTAGATATCTGGATGCAGCAGGAGACCACACCGGGTGCCAATGTATTAGGTACACGGCCTACTTAATAAAGTGTCCAGTTGTCAATGAAGACGTCAAAATCAATATAGAAATGTAGAAAATAAGACTAAAAACCAGGCGGATGAAAAGATGATGATTGCTATTGAGAAAAATCTAATATTTGAGTGGGTTAAGGTTAATACTTCATTATGTGACAATAATAGGATGATTGAATCAGCTCTGATTGAAGCACTAACTTTGATTAAATCCACAAAGCAGTTCTGTTGGTCCTTTCATTTTTTGTGACATCCATCTTGTCCCCCCTTTTGCTGTTCATTACCCTTATTATACCAACATATTTGTCATTTCATAATTTGCCAAAGAAAGAGTGTTCAGCAACAAAGTATACAATGAATCTCACTTAATTTAGCCAAATTCTAAACTCATCAGACAACTAGATTACTGCACCTTCCCTTGTCTAACTCTTACCAACAGGCACAATTGTCTAATCCTCCAGCTCGTTACATCCCGACCAAGATCCAGGTTCTAGCTGAATTGAAGGACAGGTCAAATTCAGAGGATACGTTTTTCTGCGGGGTCAATAAAGTATACCTTACCTTACACCAGTTACAGGCAAAAAAAGCTATGATTGACGGGTAAGAGCCCCACATCTATGACAGCCCAACACAACTTAATGATCAAGCTTGAACCAATATGTAGTTTCCATTGTACTTGTTCATGCCTCCACACAAATCTTAAAACATGGCTGGGCTGAATTTGGTGTCTTGTTTATAAATAGTACATTGCTTTAACTGTACTTTACCTTGGCAGTGTGTGACATTTTATATATGAGCACATATACTGTATGTATGTTTTGGGTGTATATTTTATTTTCACTTTTAGCACCAGGAAGACACAATTGTAGTGGTTAAGACCAATTCTAGCTTGTATTATTATATCAGAAAATAGTCTTGAACACTTTGTGACATTTTGACTTCATATTGAGGTCATGACAGTGATCTGACCTCTGTATGTTTACTACAGTCTGTCAGTCCCAGAGAGGCTTTATGTGACAGCTGTACATCACTGTCACTGCTCTGATGACCTGACCTTGTACCAGGCTCAATGTATGGACTGGTGCACGTGATATCATGTAAACAATGTGGGCTTACTGTATGGCTAGGGCAGCACAGTATGTCACAAATACAGTGTTACCAGAATTTTCAAAAACCTTAAACCGTAATATATTTTTCATTCACCGGTTCACCGTACATTTAGTCATAGTTTAACCAGTTTAGTCCTGTTTTATTCCTATAGTTTGGTCTATAATGCCTTTTTGAGAAGTGTACGTTAGAGCACAACATTGTATTCTCAGTAGAGTTTTTACCACACTGGCCACTTTATTAGGATGAGTGTGTACCAAACAGCCTTGGTTTGGTCTTCAGTCGTTGGTTGTGGCAAGTGCATATTTTGAGATACTGTGAGCTGAAGAAGAAAAATGTTACAAATGTTAAATACTGCTTCATCTGACCCTGTTCTATGATGTAATTATTATTTTACTTTAGTCCCTCCCCTGACCTCTACAGCAATGTCAAATCATATTTTGTGGGATAACACTTTGACCAATAGTAGTGGAGTTTTACGTTAGTCCCTCCCCTGACGTCTACAGACCTACTTTACATCATAGAAAAGGGTCATTTTAAGTCTTTTTATATTCTTAACATTTCTTATATATCAATTAGCTGTTCCTAATAAATTGGCCAGTAAGCAGATCATATTGTAATGTTGTGATATTCATCTATAGTGGTAATACATGTTTTTTCCCTTGTAAATGATAGATGCTATGTCCTACTCCTCACGCCCAAATGCACAAGAACATCCTCTTTTTTATTGTGTGGCAAAGATAGCATCATGAGACAAATACAGCTAAGGTGAATCACGAAAGAGATCTCATGATGGAGTGGTCTTGAAAGCTTATAGGCCTTGGGATATTTCATTATGGGACACTCCCTTAGGCCAGTCTAGGTCATCGGTCAGAGTTCGAGGTCTGTGTACCCCCGCCTAAGGCCCAAAGTTGCCCCTCACTTGCTCACATGCAGTCATATATACAGTAGTTGAAACATGAAATGACCTGACAGCTCTTGATGCATTTTCTGGCTATTTTTACTGATGTTAATTTACTCCGTGTTAGGGCCGCGGTTCACAGCTCGGTCAGCCTTCTCTGATACTATATTCCCGTTTGTTTCAGTAAAGGTTCTCCCGTCACATCACATTTAGGTCGAGACGCTGGTGAACTGTGAATGCACCGCGCACAGGGACTGGACCAGAGCAGAGGACTACTGCAGGGTCCTAGAGTCCACCAAGTTGTTGCACAATACTGAGGCAAAATAAGAGTGTTTTCCTGTGTGGTGAGAAGACTTTATAAAGAGAATAGTTAGTTTGTGCAAAAATCACTTTATATTATTACTTAGTTATTCGCTTATTTGAAGAATTGTAAAGTCCCAAAGAAAAAAGAGGCGGTACAGCTTTTACATTTTTTAGCAGCTGATAAAATATTCACAGCCTGCAGCAAGGAATGTAACAATATATTAAGCTCTTGTCTTAATCCATAGATAGCATATTTCAATTTTACAATAAGCAAAGTACATTTTTACAAATTTCCTCAAATTAGTTAGAAAATATATTAAAATTAAAATTTTGGTTTATTTATATTGCATATTTAGGTGCTGTGCTACATGACAAATTATAAATATAATAATAAAAAAATATATAAAAAAATAAATAGAAGGAATAAATACTTGATGAATAATATAAACAAAAATAAGCCAAATAAAATTGCTGAGAAATAAAAGTCAATGTAAATACCTTACCAGTTCTGTCCTGTCAGTAAAAGTGACTGTGTGACATAAAAAAAATAAATAAAAAAAATTAAGCAAGTTCAAGTAAGTACCTACCGTTTAAACAAAAACCAAAATATTCATCTTAACAAAACATAGAAAGTATACAAAATACAAAATGAACCAAAGAAATTGCTGAATTTTAAAAAGTCACATTAAGTACCTCCTTTAGTAGCGGTGTCCCATCAGCAGCAGTGGGGAGTGACTGTGTCTTTCGAAGAATGGCCAGCCTCTGTCCCCCTCAAGTTTCTTTGGACCAACCCCTCCTCGATGGGCAGCAACCGAGCCCCTGTCCCGCATCTAGTTATCTCTAATTTCATGAATAATTCAACACACAGCCAGACCTTCAAATGAGCGCCCCTAATTTGTGCTTTTTCAAAAACACACCATCATTACAATCATTATTATTTTCACCAGTGTTACTTCTATCTCTGCTTCAATGTGATTAAACATGAAATTAAATTAATGTGATGATGAAAATATTTTGCTAATCACCCCAGAATTAACCCTCTTCTGAATCTATAAACAAATTGAGAAATAATTAACTTTTAAATCTGACTACAGTTTGTGAAGCGGCAAACTCGATACAGATAATTGAAGAATTCATTTTAGGTAATTGCTCAATTTATTTTGCCAGCAGCAGAAATATGCTAATATCTTTTGACATGTTTCTGTAGCAGAGAAAATCAGTGAATAGAGTTTAATTAAAGATTAATACAACAAAATCTTTAAAACGGACTACAGCTTTGAGAAGAAGACATGTATACAAAATGCAACCCTGTTTTGTAACCACACATTGCCTTGTTTACAATTTTGAAGCACAGGTTCTTCCCATCATTTCATCAGTGGTTGTTGGCTGCTCACATCTTTCTGTGTCTTCATGCTAATCCCATGCAGACTCTCAATGATATTGAAATCAGGTTTGGATCCTACAACAAAAATAAAGACAGTCAGTGTGCCCCAGGGCAGCTGTGGCTACATAAGTAGCTTACCATCAACTGTGTAACTGTGGAGTGAATGAATAATTCAAAAATATGTAAAGCGCTCTGGGTATCTTGAAAAGCGCTATATAAATGGAAGAAATTAATTAATTAATTAATAATTGCTAATTGTCTAAAACATTTGCACAATTTTGTATCATATGTGGTGCTAACTTCACACTCGTGCCCAAAGGATATCACTAATTAAATGGTGTCCCACAGGAGCCCACTGCTGTGTTTACTGTATACTCCCTTTATTGCAGCCTACAGCTCAGGGTATGGCTCACATCTTGTATTGGGGGTAAATAATGTAAACACAATTAGGTCACATTAGGAGCATGCCTCACTAAATATATCTGTTGTTTTACCCCCTTTCCTGTTGCTATAGGTCTGATGTAGGCTGAGGATTGGTGGAATAAAGTTTATTTCACGAACATGCACTCAATGTGAAGGTGGTTTACTGCTGTGCACTGTTTAGAGACCAATGGGGTGAGAAAAGTGACTGCATAGATCACCTTTTACTGTCCTGTTTGTCATAGCTTTTCACATTTACAATATCAATCAATTAACAGAAACAAAAATACTACTATTTCATTTAGTCCTAATTCTGTCCAACTCTAGACTGATGCTGAGGGCATTATGTCAGTGTGGCATGTGCCCAGTACTACCATACCAACTGTTCACTGCATGAGAATGCTTTGCACAAAATCTTACCAAAAATATGACTAGACAAATATTTAGTCAGTGTGTCTGTAAAGGTGGCATGTGTACCTCTGGTGACACATGGCTCTTCCTTGTTCTGAGTTTTTTTTTTTATTAAATAACCTTTAATCATGCTTTTTGGGGCTTAAATGTAATGTCTAGACCACTGCTTGTTGATGGTTGTTGTGGTTTAGGTACAGTTTGTTCTGTATCTAGTCACTGGTGCAAGCCTTTTGACCACTGCTAGTTTACTACATTGTGGCTTTTAAAAGAATTAACGGATTTAGGTTTCTTTTAGTTTATTAAAAATGAATACTTGGAAAAGCGAAAAAAAAAAGACTGAGCTAGAATAGCCTGATACAATACAGGTTTAGTTTAATGCATATGATAAAATGTAAAGATTTGTTTTGAGTGTATTAAACTAGAAAAAACCCTGTGCTTTTATGTGCTGTGGTGTGTTATATGTCATCGCCCTGACAGGTGAGTGTGGATGTGTCCAATGTTCTGGAAAAACACTGGCTATAATGTGTGACTATCTGAGCCCTGGTGTGCTACTGAAAACCTGTCATTTCTATTTCTCTTCTTTCTCTCCTAAAAACACATCAAAATACACCTGCAGATATATTTTGGAAAAACGCCCTGTCTACTGTCCTTTGCTATCAACAACTAAAGCAATGGTTGAATGGTTGGCTGGCGGTGGCAGCAGTTACCATGGTAACAGAGGCAGACATCATCAAAAAGGGCTTCCTCTGTGAACTTTTGACCTTTGGCTTAAAAAAGCAAAAATGTCAGTAATGGATATGGATTTGCAACTGTATGTAGTTATATAGGCTCCGAGGCAGCCTGGCACAGCATATGCCAACGCATGCATTTTTTATCATGCTTCAGCCCTTCTTTACTTAGTGCCGTGGCCGGATGACTCACCCTGCATTGATTTGTATTGGAACATATAGACTTTGAAGCAAACAAACATATCAAATTTTGTGAACCCAAATAGCTTTTCAGTCCATCACGTCAATGGATTTAGTCACATTTAGACAAGACAAAGATGCCAACGTTTAAACCAAAAATAAAGTCAAATTTAAGTGACGTTGTTGGTGATTATGTCAGAAATTGAGAGAGTTCTTGCAAGAATGTCTACAGTTTACAGAGAATGGCATGAGAGATACCAGATCCAGTGAGCAGCAGTTTTATGGAGCAAATATGTATTACTTTGATGCCAATTGACCGAGATGGCATGTGTGTTACATTAAGGTTTGCAGAAAAACATCCCTGAACACACGAGATGATTACACATGAAGCAGGAGTACAGTAGCAGAAGACCACACTGAGTGCCACTTGTTAAGTTTTTGCTAATGTCGCTGATGCCAATTAGTGTTCAAATCTTTACATTAGCCAGGTTTTACACATGACTAAAATGGCCTAACACAGCTGTATGAGTAATCTGACAAACTAAATGCATACATTCATTATAAGGTTCTTAGGCGGGGGGCTGAGTCAGAGTCAGCCGTGAACATTGGGGCTTCTGTGGTCACAACATACAGGCTATATATATGCAGACACATGCACTTCAGTCATGACACTGATTCACTAAGAAGAGACAGAGTCTTAGCACGTCAGTTGTGTACAGGTACTTTGGAAAAAATTTAATAGTTTGCTTTCACCTCACCTCTTGCGTTTTCATTTTTGTGCAAAGAAAACATTCCTCCATTGGTCCACAGCTGGTGATAAGATATTTGGTTTTGTCAAAAGTCAGGATTTTAGCAAAAAGAAAATAAACAGAAATCAAACATTTCTTTAAACTTCAAAATTTTCAATCATTTCATGGCCCCTTTTTAAATCAGACGTTACTAACACCTTCAGGTTGTGATCCAATGAGCTGTTTTTTTTCCCATTAACTTCAACTTTATGGCATTTTTAGTTTTGTATTGACATATTAGCCGAGGGACAGCCCAAAGTGACTGAACTTTATCATGCGTTTTGGTCTTACAATATTTTAAATTGCAACATTCATTGAGTCAATTTACATCAGTGATTTGCTCAAGGACATGTGTGGAAGAAAACAGAGATAGCAAATGATACACCTGCAGGTCACTGACAGGATCGTCATATTTGACTCAAAATGGAAAAATCTCACTTTACAAATTAGTAAGCAAGAATTCATATCTTTGTAGTTGGGTCTTTTTAGAGGCCAGAACGGTCAGGGACTAAAATATTCAGAAAATACCACACATTACAACAAATTCAGTGATAAAATCTCCAAATGTATAACAAAATGGTTTAGCGTTATTCAGTAAGCTAGCCTTTGATACATTAAGCATTAGCAAGTGAACTTCTGTATTATAAATACTTTTATTTAAAAAAGATTGTGAAGTTTTATTAGCGTTACTAATTTAGTTCAGTTTTCCACACAGTATCTAGACTTAACTAATGCCTTTCCTGAAATAATTAATTTAGTATCTCTTGATTTAGTCACTTTTTGGTTCTTTTTAGTTTAAAGGTGGTACTTCACAGAGGTAAAGACAAATCCCTTTAAATCTCCAATAATGGCCTAGTCAAGACAACAATTATCCCGTATATTAAACAGGTGTATATAAATAGCAAAAAGTGTAAAAGCGTAACAACCATAGTCTTAAAGGTATATAATGGGGCTTAAAAACAATCAACCAATAATAGATGAGGGTACTTTGTCTATGCTAATCGCAATTAGCATAGATGCTATTTGGTTCCTAACAGTAGTAGCAGTAGTCTTCATTACGTTCAAGGTGCTTTATTGTTGATTGACTGAATTGTCACAATAACATCCTCTGTAATACCTTCAAGTTAATGAATCTTAGTGGCCTCCATCACCCCTTTTATCATCTATGTTACACCTCCCACTGTATGTTGTTTCAAACCTACCTCAAAAAGACTAACATTTTACAAACCCAATTAATATTTCATCTTGTGCTCACCTCCTTCCAGAGCTGTGACTTCCCGCTCTCTGTCGGACCATCAAACTTTCATGAGGGTAATCGAGATAAAACCCAAATGGAAAATTGGGCCTTGTGTTATAAAAAGGTGAAGGAAAACATTTTCCGAGGTGTTGTGAGGCAGGTGCCAGACCAATTTACAACAGTGAGTATACAGTCATATGTGAGTATCTTTTTAGACAGGGTTAGGTGATATGGGCTTCAGTATAATGCACAACTACAGTAAATAAAGGGTTTATGTTAATAGACTGTATGTCTCGTACAGTCAAAGCCTAACCAACCTAACAATAATCTTTTTTATTTTATAATGGGTCACAAAATTGGCTTCTGCAGTTCTAATTTCACAGTAGAGCAGCAGAATCTATGGAACATGTGCTATTTGCAAATAACTAAGAAACCATGAGTATGTTTTTATTTAGAAAAGTAGCTTGAAACCAATTTAAAGTCAATTTTTTACCATTTTACCAAAATTTCCATTTTCCTGCATTGATAAAACATTCCCAAGTAATTATGCAGTCCCATTTTTGTGCATTTTAAACCCTTTCCATAAATATATCATTATTATGTTTCACTCAATAGGATTTGATCTCCGTTTCACTGTAGCCGATTATCTAACATCCCACTGTACTCTACACTGACACACACGCACTCAGCTAAGGATCTGGTGCACTAGATTCTAAGTGTTCCTATATGGGCAAAGCACAACAGTAAAGACTGAAAAAGCATGACCCAGGGGTGTCTTCATGCATGTGTGGCTTTGTATACATTCCCTATATACCTTAAATAATGAGCGGAGCGGGTCCAAACAGATGGGACTTGAACTGAGTGAGTTTTCCACTAGAGAACGCTCATCCCACTGTGAACTTTTGACCCCTGCTGCTGCCGGGCAAGTCAGGAAACAGTAAAATGGATCTACTGTTAAATTATGATAATTGCAGGTTTGCAAAGTGAGTTAAAGCTGTAGTTAAAAAAATCCTTGCCCAATAGTAAAGTTTTACTTTAGTCCCTCACCTGGCCTCTACAGCAACATCAAATCAGATTCAGTCTGGGCTGACAAACCACTCAATAACTCGATCAGTATTGGTCAAAATGGTAACCCACAAACTGTGATTTGATGTTGCTGTTGAGGCTTGGGGAGACTAAAGTAAAATAATAAATATGATTACCTCATTTATATCATAAAACAGGATAGCACATGTGTTTTTTAATTTATTTATATATTAAAAAATCTTTGGACTACAGCAAAATATGTGACCACACTTTGCCATCAAAAGTTCACTTATATAGGATATTTTTGAAGGATATGTAGGTTCTTTCCACCATTTCATAAGTGGTTGTAGGCTGCTCACATCTTTCTGTCACATGCTAATTCCAGACAGACTCAGTGATGTTGAGATCAGGTTTGTGGAGCTTATTTCATGGTAAGCTACAGTAAAAAAAAAATGAATACCTTTTTGCTCACTTAGCACTAGAGGGCGCTCTTTTCCCTGTGAACTTTGACCTTTGCCGCTGGGCATTTAAACAATAACCACATCTGCTGTTAACTGAATGATCGCTATATGTTGGGGTGGTATACGCACGCAGGATAGGGGACAGAAAGCCCACGCCAAGCCAAACAATTAGGCTTAGGGACAATGTAGAGGAGGTGAAACGATGTAAACAGACAAACTATAAATGGAGATGTCGGTTGTGGGCGGAGTGAGGAGAGAGGAACTGACAGGAGCGGTCACAGAGAGAATGAGTCTAGCTGAGATGCAGTTGGGTCTATGGTTGCATACAGAGAGCAGCCTTGACCTAAACAAGATGCATTTGTGTGTATATAGTTTGTGGCAATCTCTTTTTTGTTCAAATATGTTTTCCTTTTCACACACGGAGAGAGAATTTACAGCATGTAGTCATTGGCATTGACATAGTATGATGATGATTTGTATGAAGCAAAATTACTGACCAACAAAACGTGTATCTATCTAATGTATTGATTTATACAATTACAACTTCTTGAGAATATATAAATTACATTGAACCTAGAAAACCCAGTGCAACAGCCAATGTATGATCATCTCACTATGCCCATTAGAATGTCTTTGCTTTATCCACTCTGAGGTTGTAGTTTGTGGTAGAGAGCAAGAAATGGTCACATCAATACCAAAGGACAAGAGCTATGTGCAATAACAGTGCAAATCCTACATTGAGAAATAAATGAAACTATCTTCAACCGTTCTACAGTCCTAAGCCACTTTTTTATGTTTTGCAATAGTTGTTTATTTTAAGATAAATTTCAATATTTTAGTATTTTTCTTTTTAAAACCTTTTATAGGATATTTTTTATGCCATTGACTATTTCATTGATTTCTGATCCTGTTTTACTCCAGATGGAGCCATTTTCCCATATATTGTATGGAGGGTTAAAACAATTACATTTCTCAATTTCACAATTCTCAATTTAATGTGTTTACAAACATACTCAAGGATTTCAGTGTCTGTTGATTTGATTACCCACTGGAAAATATTTTTTTCACTTCAACCATACAGACTTGGAGAGGTACTCTCTCACTACACATCCAAACCATTTTAGCGGAAAAATTATGGCCCGAGCTGCGGCAAGCAGAATATGCAATTTTTTTTCCTTTTTATAATTTTTCTTCCAAATAAATCGCAAATTTGAGGCTTTAAACATGCTAAAAAACTCATGAAACTTCACACAAAGTCAAGGACAGCGAAGATTTTACAGAACTAATACCCAAGCAAATAAAAAAAATAAACAAATATAAAAAAATGGCTCATTGGCAGTCCCTGGAAAATAAAAAAACCCCAGCGGTCGCATCCCAGAGGGCCATTATTGCCGCTTGCGGCTTGAATGTGTTGCATGCATGATGATTATTTATTTAGGTCACTAATAGAGGTCAGGGGGGAGGGGCTAAAGTGTGAGTATTTTTTGATTTACCTTTTATTGACACATCTTTAGGAGGTTTGCTACAGGAAAATGGTACATTTCATTTTTCATTTAAGATTAAAGAAGAAGGTTCAAGAAGTGGGTTTATATTGTTACAAAACATGGGGACAAAAAGTAATTATCTGCCACTACACAAAAATACACTGTCAGGCACTGAGTATACACCACTAAAAATCATTTAATGTACAGAAAAAAGTTAATTTGACATTTAAGGGGTTAAAATTAATAAACAAAATAAAACTTTGCTATGTATTGTGAGAGCTGAAGTTGATGATGGTAACCATAAAATCTATTTTGGATTTGACTTAATATTAGTTATTTTTTTATGTCATTTAATATATATGCATTTTTCTGCCTTAGGACCCACTGCAGAACGGTTAAAGACCATAAACCCTAAAGTAAATATGCCTAGTTACTCCCCTTGCCCAGTTGTAGCCCTGGCCCTTGTCTTTTTACATAGTGCCAACTCAGAAACATGTGCCACCATGTGAGAGCTTCTCAGAATAAGCTTGTCTTGTGTCTTGACTTCTGTTTGAACTCCCCTGGCTGCAGGAAAACAACAGACAGAGAAACAACACAACAAACAAGGAAATCAGCAGGTTCAGCTTTGGGTTAGATTTAGGCCACAACACATATTCCATCTTGGGTATGATTCAGACTACAATAGTTTTAGTGGTATTAAAAGACAATGCAAATATACAGTTCTATGTGACTGGTTTAAGCAAGTATGAATGTATGCTGTTTGGTAAATAGGTGTAAAAAATTTGCAACACAGTGAGCATTCAGAAGAAAATCACTCGCACTGTGTGTATTAACTTTTTAGTATACAAGTAGGTTCTTCCCACCATTTTATTAGTGATAGTGGGCTTAAGTCACGCACAGGGTTGGGATCAAGTTTGTGGAGTTAAACCAGGTAAAGACAAGGGGTTTATAATTTTTAGTTAATATGCATTTGTCCCCCCATAGTTCTCAGTGTCCATATCATGTTAAGTACCAGTGCCTGTGAGCCAAAGTGCATTTGTAGGACACAGATGCCATTCCCTTTCATGTTGTAAAAAACAATCTTTTATTCATTCCACACAAGGTCCCTTGCATGTCGCTTTTATTCTCAGTGCCTCAGATATTGCACTGAATTAATAAAAGCATGTATGTATCATCTATATTTACACTGCTAGCCTCTAGTCTTTTATCAGGACTCTTGTTTGTGTGAGTTGAATGTAGCGTTTTTCGAAATGAATAGAAAACAAGTGGCGTCTTCTGTGGAAGCTTCATAAGTCATTCACCCAGAAGGAAAAGATCAGCATACAGTTTGCAAACACGATACAGAGTTAAATGTGCCGCATAAAACAACACAGATATACACTAACTGGCCACTTAATTAGGTAGAGCTTGTACCTAATACTATGGCAACTGGTGTGGTCTGCTGCTGCTGTAGTCCACCTGCTTCATGTTTTGTCAGACAGAGATTTGTGGACCTTGATGTAGTGAGTGGTTATCTGCGCTAATGTTGCCATTTCAATGATCTCAAACCAGTCGCTAATGAACAAAAATCACTTATCTACAGTCCACCTGGCTCCCACATCCACACCATGTTCAAAGTTACTTAAATCATCAATCTTCTTAATTCTGATTTGTCGTGAACATATGCGCATTAATAAATCTATTGGGTTCATGCAACACGATTAGCAAATTAGCTATTTGAGCTGGTAAATAGGTCTACCTAATAAAGTGGCCAGTGAATGTGTACAGATGAGGAGATGAGCAGAACGCTGTACTGATGCTGTATATTTCAGTTTAGTTTGTTTGTTTTTTTGACGATATTTTATAATTTCTATTCCATAAACATCTTCCTTCTCAGTTAGCTACTTTACTTACCTCTGAATATGAATACTACCCGATATGAGTTTTCTGACAGCTGCTAGCCTAACAGGACCCGATTGTCCAATCACGTCGGCCGATTGGTGTCTGTCGGCCAATCGGATTCGCCCCAGCCTCAGGGGGGTGGTTCTCATTAGCTAGATTCCAGGACCTGGCTTTGGCCCACTGGATGCCCTCATCCAGAAGTGATGCAGTCCAGAGGGGGAATCGTCATCTGCAGCTTCTATCTGTGTGTGTGCGTGTGTGTTTGTGTTTTTAAGGCTTTTACTACAGAGGTGCAAAAACACACAGACCCCAAACTGCCAAAATTACAGAAAGAAATCATGTATATTTGATGAAGCCTAGTCATCATCTCATAGAATAAGCAACAGCTCACTAAAGCTTGCCCCAAATAGTGAGAACATTTTGTACTGCTGGCTCTTGCAATGTCCTTAGCTGCTCCAGTGTTCTCGAAAGCTATTTTCTGCACACCAATAACATTTTGAACTGTGAATGTTGATTGTCCAGGTGGCATAGTCTAGTAAAGTTGTTGTCAAACTATGGTAAAGGGCCCATGGGTGGTACATAGTCTCTTTCTAGTGATACTTCTAGGATTCTTTTGCAGTTCAATTAATTCCAAAAAAGTTGGCAGTTTGACATTGTTCCAGTTCATGGCATTGTGTCCTTGAGCAAGACACTTTACCCAACTCTTGCCACATCAGTCTGCTTAAGGGCACATGTAGCTTTACAGAAGTATGAAAATGGACTTGGGTGTAAAGCGCAATGGGTAGGGAAAAAAGTAAATAAATAGTAAAGTGCAAATGTTATTCTATACAACTGTCTAACTTTACGTTCTTTTTCGGGGTCTGACAAAGGCCACGGTTTCCACCTGGACACTGGGCAGGTGGAGACTCGGATGATCCCGTCTCCAAAGGTCAGGCCTGGCCATTCAGAGCGGTGGATTTATATTGAAACTGATGGACCATGAGGTTAAATACAGGTGTATCCTCAAAACTGCCCCCTGCCTTGTCCACCCCCCATTGGGAACATTTATACAACCTTTTAGAGTCCGATGAGCTGACTATAGAAGAGACCATTGGACCTAGTTTTGTCTCAATATAACCAATATATATCCCCCAGGCAATAGGGATGAATGTGGAAAAATGCATTACTAAGACAAAAAAAGGACACTGTAGCCTTTTGAGTATTGTCGAACTGAAACCATCAAAATGCATTTGCTGCGAACACAGGAATCAGGAATGTTCCTCCTTGACCCTGTTCATAAAAGTTTATATTTTATAAAGTATTCTTGCCTATGATTGCATACAGACCACTAAAAGATACTTTACTTACTATTATACTCCACACACAATATCCTGGTAGTCAGTATTTTCCAGTTTAATATGCATCTGTCAAAACTTGCCTGCCCGCCGCCTTTATCTTGAATTGTCCCAAAAATACAGTACAATCTTATTCTGATTAATTGAGCCTCGTTAAACAAATGATTGTTTTGTCTTTTTTTAACCATAGGCCTTGACGCTCCTCTGTGTCTCTCACAGCCGACACGTTTACTTTGTAACACAACCCCATCATCATTTTTCACAATCAAAACATGATTTACCATAGCTGCCTCCAGACCGCTGTGCTAATTATACAGTCAGCGCTAAATAAAACTCACCATATTAGGAACCACTTGAATATTAATGGGTTATTCCTGTCCCGGGTCAAGTACCGGCAAGAAAAAAACATAGCTAGAAAGACCATTATTCAAATGAGAGTGCACAGACCTTAATAGAAATCAGCCCCAAAACCATTAACTTGTGTTTTAACGTAGCCCAGTAATTTTTGTCTCCCAACATTTGATTGACTGTAAGCGCTCGTTGCGAATAGTGCATGTAAATTTTCACCGGAGTCCATATCGCTCCAAAAAGCCTCATTCATTCAGAGCTTCTAAAAGGGCCTTCAAATAAAGATATATTAGGTTAGCAAGCCGCCTTAATCCCAACTAATGCTAGCTAAAACTAGAAAGTAAGTGCCCAGGCATGGTTTTTACATGGTTTTATCACATTCAAAGATTATGCACACCAAGGACTGTACCTCTAATTTAGCCTCTTGCCATCCGCTGGTGAATTTTATCTTCAAGAATATGGCTTTGAAATGCATAAAAGAAACAATGATTTGGCTTGTCGCGTGGCCATAGGTTGCTTTGAAAACATTTTCTCCTTCCCTTTTCATCTCTGCACACCTGAATGCCCCTGACTTTATTAATCAAACCTAAACTCCTTAACGGTTAGGTTCAACTATGTTCTTTCTTTTTGTGCAAGAAACACTATTAGCCTGTATCTGTAAAGGAACATGACCCGCTTTTGCGTTTGGACAATTTGGAAAAGAATTGCAATAAAGTAAATATGTACTAAACATTGAATAACATGTTTGGATATCACACATTTCCCTGTGCATTCAAAGTACATAGAATAAATGCATTTTCTAGCTGTCCAATAGCCTGTCACATTACTTTGGTTGATTCAACATAGTTTTTCATTATCTTTGACCATGGCATTTGACACAATATTGCTACCTGCTGAAGCCACCAGTCAATTTATTGAAAAAATTGTATTTGCAGGGAACAAAAAAAATCTAAAGAGTCTCCCTTGACCCTGTATCCTTTAAACCGCTTTGGTATAGGTAGTAATAAGTTAAAGTTTACGTAAAAGTATTACCTCACATTTTTCCATTTATAAAGTCAAATTAGTTCTTGAATATTGCACATTGCAATTCATTATCGACTATTTCCTTTCCATCTCATGTGTGGGCAGAATTGCTACTTTGTACCTGTCGCTTATCAACCATAATGCATATGAAAAAGTGTATTAAGATGAAAGCCATATAGACACACCATATAGTAATAGCATTTAAGGATAAGAAAGTCAATTTATCTTGAATTCCAGCAAAACAAATAATGAACTAAGTTGTGGAGGTTGTCAAAGGAGCGTTTCCAGCTAATGGCTAATGTGTCTTTGAAAAACCCACAGTAATCAAGACAGGCTTATAATCAATTGTGCCATCAATGAAATCTATGGACTTAAAAGTGAAACAGGGCGTCGCTTTGGGAGTTTTTTGTCAGGTATCTTTTAAAAAACATTACGCTTTAAATGTATGAAAATTATGTGTGCGCTTCAACATCAATTTGCCAAGTTTTTTTTCTCCTTCGTCTTTATGTCTCTGCCTTTTGAAAACAGTTCCCTCCCCGCCGAGATGATCAAAGAAGCGCAGATCTATCTTGACACACACAACACCTTCTCATCTTGCCGCGCTAAAGGCAAAGAAAAAATAAAAGAAATAGCTCCGTGAATGAATGGACAGATTAAAAAAACATTGCTGCCATGTTGGATATAGACCAGCACTCACCGCACTCCATAATTATTAGCCTGATGATTGCACATGAGTGTTTTTGGATGTTGCATCTGGCTTCAAAAAGGGGGATGATGATGGAAAGTTGTTGTATATATCACCAAGCAAGCGCGCATTTTCTCCCCGCCTGTCAAATATTGCAATTCTGAGAAAGCTGTACTCCTCTACTCATCAAGAGTCATAATTTACTTGTCAAAGCAGGGGTCCTCGCCACATGTGGGTGGCACCCCGGGGTTATAATTGCGAGACAGGGTTTTTTGCCTTCTCCTGAAATGCCTCTATAGTCAAGAAGAAGAAGGAGCGGGCACAGTTATAGTCAGGCTGCTTTGTGTGTATGCCTCTTTTTAAAAAGTATAGCCATTTACGGAGAAAATTGTAAAAACATGATTAAAAGAATATTTGACTAGACCATTTCAACCATCAACTCCTTGTCAGGGACTACTTTCAACACTGATTGCCCACTCAGCGTGAGCTCTTGGCTGACACAAGGTCCCCATCTGCTGGAGAGATGGAGGAAAGGTCTAGGTGGTAGTAGGCACTTACTTTACTGCATCAAATTGTAGTGTTAAAATCAGTCATAGGGGCAGAACTAATCTTGGTGTTGAATGTAGGCTTTTTGCATACATTTACTGCAAGTACATACCATAGATGTAATTAATTCATGATTGAATTGATTAATTTGTTATGTTCGGTTGGTGATTGTGTGCTAAAATTAGTTCTACTTTTGTGGTTGTGGACTAGTTCCTTAAATAAATGGAATATTAATTTATCTCCATTCAGTATTGGGGAACATGGGGACAAAGCAAAGATATGCATGTGATAGAATTGCTAACTCTACTAAATAAAACTGCTTCTAGTGAATGTAAGTGAGAGTGAATGGTTGTCAGTGGTTCTGTGTCCACACTATGACTGGCCATTGTCCAGGGTGTACCCTGCTGAAGGCCCATAGTTGAAAAACAGGAATATGCAATTCAATTGGTATTGCATTTCTTTAATATGTGTATAGGTGTGAATGCAAAGTAGAATGTTATATAACTTCTGAGGTCTTTGCAGATGCTCTGGTAATTCATCATGAGGCTGTTATGTCCATCTATAAAATGTGTCATGTGCGTACTATAGTATGTGCAGGCAGTTGGGATAGATAGGAAGATTTGTTTTGTCAATACCTGGCAACAGACAGTGTGCCAATTTATACAGGTGCAATTTATGGTTAAAAACCATTGTGTTTATGACAATGGCATTTCAGGAAGAAATGTGTATATTGATGTATTTGTCTGATTTGAATGATTCTTTTTAGCAAAATTTCAGTGACTGCTTATAAAAGATGTCTTGCACGCTTTTTGGGCCATTTTTTTAGAACCTGTTAATGTTGATCATAAACTAGTTTTGGTCTTGATTTGGTCTCAATCTTTCAAAGTTTTGATCCACTATTCATTGTTGTACATTCAGTCCTGCCCATGACTATTAAGGAAAATTGTTGTTGCTGATTTGCTATTTTATTTGCTTTATTTGCTATTTTATTTCAATCTTTTGAAAGATGAATCATTCAATAAGATGCAGATGTAAATTTATTCATTGAAATGTACATTATAAAAGTACAGTTTACATTATACATGAAAATGAAAACCACACATTGCAAAACATATTAAACTAAATAATATGTTTCTGCTGTTGTTATACATATGAATGGATGCAAGAATTTATGCAAAGAAAACTGCTCAAACACTCCATCTAATATCTAAGATCAGCTAAACCATTTGTGTTGTGACAAAATTCATATTCAAAATGGACGTTAGCACCATGTAATCAAATGAAAAGTGCATATGCCCAACCCCTTTGCATCAGTCCACCACAAAAACAATAATTTTTATCTCTAAACAAAGATGCCCATGTTTTTGACTTGGTTTCAATTTAAAAAACGACAAATTAATTATTGGATATATGCAGTAGCAGATAAGACAGTGATAGTCAATGAGGATAAAGTACTATGTTTGGTCAATGGACTTTTTAAAGCTTGAGTAAATGGCTGTTTGGATAAATTAGTGTATAATTGCATAAACTTTAGTTACTTTAGAGTTTCAGAATACATTTGGTTTGATTAGAAGTCAACCGAGTAAATATCTACCAAACCAAAATAAACCGAACTACAAATTGATTTTGTTTAAGGCCACAATTTCAAATTTTCTTTCAGTATTTTATTTTCATCATCAACTTCAATATATTTGCATTTCAGATCAACTAACCTCTTATATCTTCTACTGTATATGCCCATACATATGTTTATGTTTAACAATGTGCTTTGCCCAAGTCTTTCTGACAATTTAATCCCTCATAGTTTTTGTTTTTATTTGACATTTTTCATCTTGTCTTGATTGGAAAAAAGTGGTTAATAATTACATGTACTTTTTATTTTAACAATAACTACATTAGTACATTAGATTAATCAGCTATATTAAAAAAAATATTTTACAATGAGCACAGATTCTTCTCAACAATGGCATCCATTTTCTCAAACAATTGTCCAAGCGCCAAGTTGCTTTTCTTGCTCTTTACTATATGATATCTCCCTTCACATTTCTCTATTAGCTTAATAAGCTCTGTATTTCTTTTTATGTGCTGGTCTATGCCTACTCCCAAAGTCTCGCCCCATGTAAAGAGCACCATTGTACTTTTCCATAGGCCATTCCCTATTATATTTACATGCTCTTCTATTGTTTTTCTGTACTTTTCTGTACAGGTTAAAAAGGCAGGCATGGCCAATAGTACAATATCTGGCAACGTTTCACACCAGGATACTGCTTCAAGTATGTTTTTAGTTTGTATTGGTGTATTTTGGCTTGGACCATCACGCCATTTCAACCCAAGTGGCTCTACAATTGTCACATGTCGTCCTGCTATCTCCCCTTTCCACGGCCTATAGCTTGATGCATTGACTTTAGACACTTCTTCTCCGCCCAGGATGCTAAACCCAGATGGTGATCGAGATGACCAAGACTCCCGTAACATGAATATAGTCAAATGGTTGTTTCTTGGACTTTTTGCACATGCGCCAACCTCTCTGATAACCTTTGCATTGTCCAAAATCCGACTGTTTTGTTCACTTAGCATTTCCTTTGACCTTTCTTTCTGTTCAACTATCTCTTGTAGTGTTTCAAAGTGACAATTATTGCCTTTTGCAGATGATGCTTCCACCATTTTGGTGCTTTGAACCTCCATATCTTTTCCTGGTGTCCTCTCAACACCTATATCCTGGTACATCAATTCAATATCTTCTAAACAGTTGTCTTTATCACTTATATTTTTATTCAACTCTGCCTCTCTTTCTTGCAGACTCACCTCCCACTTGTTCAGATTATCAAACATAATTTTTAGCTTTTTCTCTTTTCGCAGTAGCTCAGTTTTAAGCAATGCCAAATCTTGGCCCATTTCGTCCAGTTGCTGCGTTGTGTAGCTAACGTGCTCATTTTGTGCGTGCAACTCTGACGTCCAGTTGATCAACTCTTGTTCTTGGTTTTTCAAATTGAACTCTCTGTTCTCTAACACTTTGCCTTGGTCTTTGAAACCTCTGACTTTCTTCTGCAGATCTTGACCGTGAAAACTTAACTCCAGTTGTTTATCTTCTAGAGCTTTTAGCAATTTCTCCAATTCTTTTTCTTTTTGTTCGATATCTTTTTGCCTTTGCTGCTCAAGTTGAATTCTTTCATCAAGCTTGGTTTGTTTTGCCGCCAAAGCTATTTCCCATTGTAGCAATTCTTCCTGTTTTCCTTCAAACGTCAACACCGTTTGCTCAAAATTGTGCTTCTCTTTTCCCCAAATTTCAATTTCTTTTAACTTTTCTGCCAAATCTTCTTTCATCTCTTTATCTCTTATAGTCACCTCCAATTGTTTTGCATTTAACTGCTCTTTTAACTCAGCCACTTGCTTTTCAAAATCATCTTTTAACCTTTTATTGTCACATTGTAGTTTGTTGTTTTGGACTAACACCAAATTCTCTTTGTTGTTTTTGCAAATATTTTCCATTTCCAATTCCATGACGTTTAATTGTTTATCTTTTTCTTCACTCTCTTCATTCAGCTGTTTACATTTTATCTCAAGTTTCTCAATCTCTTCTGCCATTTCTAATCTCAAATCCTTAATCGTAATTTGACTTTGTTCAAATTTCTTAGTAACTTCCAACACCTTTTGTAGCTGATCTTCCTCTAATTGTTTTATCACAGCATCTTTCTCCTTCACAATCAAGTCAATCTCTTCATTTCCTCTTTCTATACCGTTTTCATACTGAACATACTGAATCAAGCTAGTCATTTCTTTTTCCATCTTGTGTGTCAGATGAGCCAGCTCTGCCTTGGTTTGCTCGATAGTTATCCGCATTTGATCAATTTCTTTGTCTTTCTCCAGCAGTTTTTCTGTCATTTCAAGTTCTTTGTTTTTGTAATCCCCTTCTTTCTCAATAGACATTTTAACACCATTTTCCAACACTTTCATTTCACTGACATACCTTTCTTGCATCCTGAAAGCATCCTCAATTTCAATGTCTTTTGTAGCAAGATTATTTTGTAACTCTGCCATTTCGTTTCTTTGCTTTTCTATAATTTTTTCACTTTCAACAGATCTTTCTATTTCATTTAAAAGCTGCAGTTTGATCTCATCCATCTCTTTATCTCGAATTTCCAGCTGTAGCTCCACCTCTTTTTTCTGACTTAGTAAAATCTGGCCTCTTTCGTTTTCCTTCTTTTGCACCATTTCTTCGATATCCTTTAGTTTCTCACTGAGCATTTGAATTAAGTGCTCTTTTTCAACCACCTTCTGCTCTACCTTTTTTCTTTCTTGTTCTTTTTTGGTTTCTGACGCTTGCAATTTTTCCTCAACTTCCTGCAAATTGCCTTTTAACTCAAATATATCTTTTTCTCTATTTTCCAGTTTTATCTGTATTTCCCTCATACAGAGTTGTTCATTGTCCATTTGTTCTTGCACTTTTTGCTTTAAATCTTCAACCATGACTTTTAGCTGCACAATTTCCCTATCCTTTTTTGTCAATATATTTTCAAATTCATTATCTTTTTTATGAATATCATCGATGTATCTGCATGTTAAATCGTCAAAATCCTTATTTCTTTCCATAACATATATCTCTTTTTCTTTTTCGTATTGTAACATTTTTGCTTCTATCTCTGCCGCATGCTTGGCGGAAAGTTCCTCAATCTCATCTTGTTTTTCCTTCATTTTTATCCCGAAGTCTCCTGTGAGTGCATTTTCAATTTCAGATTTCAGTTTTGTCATTTCTTCTTGAAGCTGCTGTTTGATGTAAGCCATCTCTTTCTCTTTTTCATACATTTCCACTTTATGACTGGCCACAGTAATGTCTTTCTCCTTTTCAAGTTCACACACTTGTTCTTTCATTATTTCCAGATACTTTTGCTCAATTTCAGCTAATTCCCTCTGTTTGAGCTCCAGGTTAGCTTTAGCATCTGTGGTTAACTGCTCTTTCAACCCGGCCATCTCTTTCTCTTTTTCATGCATTTCCTGTTTGTGATTTACCACAATAACGTCTTTCTCCCTTTCAAGCTCACCCACTTTTTCTTTTATTATTTTGAGAGCTAACTCTTGCTGTTTTGCTTCTGCGGCTAACTGCTCTTTTACCTCTTCAATCTCTTTATCTTTGTCATCCATTGCTTGTTTATGGCTGGCCTCAATAGCGTCTTTCTCTTTTCTATATTCACCTACTTTTCCATTAATTATTTCAAGGTACTTTTGCTCTATTTCGGCTAATTCCCTCTGTTTGAGCTCCATGTTAGCTTCCGCTTCTCTGGCTATCAGCTCTTCTAACACAGCAATCCTTTTATCTTTCTCATTCATTTGTTCTTTGTGGTTGATCAAGATCATTTCTTTATCTTTTTCAAGTTCACTCACTTTTTTTTTCATTGTTTCAAGATTCTTTTGTTCCAGCTCCGTTACTTCCCTCAATTTGTCCATGTTGACTTTAGCTTCTGCAGCTAACTCTTTTAGCTCTTCAGTCTCTTTGTCTTTGTGGTTTATTAATTGTTTATGGCTGGCTACAATAGTCTCTTTCTCTTTTCTATATTCGCTGACTTTTTCATTAATTATTTCAAGATATTTTTGCTCTATTTTGGCAAAGTCTCTCTGTTTGTTCTGAATGTTAGCTTTAGCTTCAGTGGCTGACTGCTCTTTAAGCCCTACAATCTCTTTCTCTTTTTCATTAATGTCTTGTTTGTGTTTGGCTGCCATTATTTCTTTCGCTTTTCCAAGTTCACACACTTTTTCTTTCAGTATTTCGAGATACTTTTGCTCCATCTCGGCCAATTCCCTTTGTTTTAGCTCCATGTTAGCTTTAGCGTCTGTGGCTAACTTCTCTTTTAGTGCTCCATTCTCTATCATCTTCTCTTCTATCTCATAGTGATGCTGTTTCAAAATGGCTTCAATTTCTTCAAAGTGCTGTACCCTCACCTTTTCTAATACATTCTCTTTTTCACTTATATTTCTGTCCATTTCATCTTTCATCTCTAGTTTAATCTCATCGATTTCTTTCTGATATCGACATGTTAATTCTGCCATTTTGTTTTGCATTTCTTGTTCATATAGTTTGATGCAGTCCAAAGCTTTCTGGTTCTCCTCATTGGCCATGTTTTTTACTTGTTCAATCTCTTTCTCCTTGTTTAACTTCATCCCAAGTTCTTTTGTTAGCTTTACCTCCATCTCATTCAATTGATTATTTTTTTCACATAATATTTTCTCAACTTCCTCATCATAGCATCTTTTAGCTTCCTCCATTTCTGCTTTCAACTGGTCAAATTTTTCCTTCCACTCTGCGCTCTCTCTCGTTGCCAAACCAATATTTTGCTGTAGTTTCTGCATTGCTTTTTTCCACTCTTCAATGGCCTGTTTACATTGTGTCTTCTCGCGTTCATGTCCAACAGCAATGCTTTCAAGATCTATCAGTTTTATTTGCTGTTCGTCAATTCTTTCATTCAATTCTTCAATCTCACATTCTTTTAGCTCCAAATTTAGCCCGGCCGTTTCGGCTTCCCGTCTGCTTTGATGCAGTACGGTCAATATTCTTTCATGTTCTGCGTTGAGATCTTGGATTTCCCTTTCTTTATCCTCGGTCAACAATCGCATTCTTTCTTCCAGCTCTTCAATGTCGTACTTCCTATCAATGCTTTTCCTGTCTTCATCGTCCTCTTCCTCCTTTTTCAAACTCTCTGGCGACAATTTGACCTTTTTCTTTCTGTCAAAAAACCACCTCAAACTTTTCATCTCCCGATCACGCATGTTTTTAAGCTCCGCCTCTTGACGTAGCATCTTATCTTGGAGCTCTTTGTAACGTTGGTTGTATTTTTCATTCCTTTGCCTGCTCAGAGTCTTAACCTCCTGAACTAAACCGGAAAACGCCTCGCATCTATTCGTAGCCACCATTTTTTCAACTTTTTCCATTAGCTTGGACACTTGTGTTAGGTTTTGTAGTCCATTTGAGTTGCTCATCATGTGGTATCTCCCTCTACACTTGTCCAAAAGCGACTGTAGGTCTTTGCCGCCTTTTTGAATGTGCTGCTCAATGCTAACTCCTTCTCGTAGCTGGTCACCGTGTGTAAACAGTAAAATTGCATATCTCCAAACTCCTTCACCCAATAGTTCTAAATGCTCTCGAACATGGCTTTCCCTTACAACAGTATCAACTCGTAGCGTCACCAACAGAGCGTGCGGCCCAGGAGGACATAAAGCCAAACTTGAAACAATTTCTCTTTTCACTCTCTCAGGTGTTGAGCCCATGACCCCGCCGTCCCACCCTGGTGTATCCACTACAGTGATCTGACGCATGGCTACTTCCCCCTGGTGGCGAATGCACTCCTCTGTTACCTCCCCAGACAGGAATAGGCCCGGTTGTTCCAGGATGGCATTCCCGGCAGAGGACTTTCCAGATTCCCGCTCCCCCAGCAGCACCAGGCGGATCTCTGGAAGACGACGAGGGGTTTTGGAGAAGGAATGGAGGCTGTCAGGCTCAGAGACTGTCTGCAGATTGTCACCTAAAGAGACAGGTAAATAACATTTACCCCAATTTGATTAGTGATTAGTGATTAGTGATTTTTAAGTTCAAAACATTAAGACTCATTCACTTTCTACCATTTATTATGATAAAATTAGCATAGTCCTTATGGCCATAGAGGAAATAGGCCTTAAACCATTGTCAGCTAATTATTGACTATGGGAAGAGATAGTTAGACTAAATTAGATTATATTTCTTCACAAATTACAGTTTAAAGTTATAAAAAGTGGTGCAAAATTTTAGTGTAATTATATAATTGACATAAATAGTACTTATATATATATAGCAAACACAAGCTGTATTGCCATAACTTCTTACACATTCTATATACAGCACATTGAAACATACAAATCCCATAGGATGCAATTCATTGTTACATCTAAATCTAATGTAAATCGTTTGGCCATTTCACTCACTCGTCAGTGCATTCTTGATGGTCCCTCTTTGGGCCTGTGCCTCCATTTGTCTCTGCTTCTTCCTCCGGTCTCTGGCTCGTCTCTTCCCGTCCGCCTCCAGCTCCTGCAGTACTGTGTGGTTCATCTCGAGATGCTTACTTCTCACCTCCTTCCCTTCCACCATCTCAACAAGCTTTTTAACCAGCTCTTTCACCTGCGTCCCATCTCCTTTGGTCCTGCTCTCCAATACATGATATCTATTCCCACATTTCTTCAGCAGCGTTTGTAGTCCCGGGCCAGATGACTGAATGCGCTGCTCCATAGACATCAACCCTAGTTCATCTCCTCTTGTAAAAAGCACCATTGTATGTTCCCAAACGTTTGCACCAAGAGGCTTGAGATGTTTCTCTATTTCTTCAATGTAGTCCTCATTCACAGAGGCACAAGATCGGACCGCTAGCAGGATAATGTGCGGCCCGGGAGGACATAGCGACACACTTCGCAGCGTTTCCCTTTTTACCCAGTTGGGGGTGCTGTTGAGGGGGTAGTACCACTCCCATCCAGGCGTATCCACAACTGTTACCTTAATCCCAGCAACATCAGCCCGTCTTTTGACACATTCCTCGGTTGGTTTTCCAGATTCAAACCCGCCTCCAAGGATAGTATTCCCCGCTGCACTTTTCCCTGTACCCTTTCTGCCCAACAACACCAGTCGGAGTTCAGATGGGGCAGATACAGGGGTGTGGTTGGTTGCGGGATAGGGCGAAGATGGAGTTGCCATTATGATTTGAAGACTCTCATCTGTGAAGAAAGGTAGGAGGAGCTCTTCAGTGCAGCGGACTGGGTAAGCTAAGTGAGACAAAATACACAAATGATCAATGCGTTTTTTGAATAAATAGAGAAAAATCCTTAGACGCAAACTTTTATGAAAATGACGTTAGAATGGTTTATAGACAGTGGGACCTGGGAAATGCAGAACTGGAGAACAGGGATAAGTACATCAGGTGGACAGCTCATGTTTTGTAGATAAAGTCAGATGTGTTGATGGTTTGAGTCTGAGGTTAGATCTGCCAGTCAGGTGGCCTAGAGGAAGGGGTGGCTTAATGTTCATTTAAGTTTTAGATTTTAAATTTATTTCAAATAAGCATACGACATGCCGAACCAAAACTTGTTTATGTGAATGTCCTTCACTCAAAAAGGCCTCAATATTCAAATTAATTGCTTGTCCAATGCCATGTGAGGGTCAAATATCTTTGGTCTGTGGCCTCATACTTTAGTCACAGTTATACACAGCAATAACCAAAACCCTCACCAGTTAATTAAAATAAACATCAAATTAGTCAAGTTTTTGAAGATTCCTCAGAAAATTCAAACTTTTAATCAGGTTGTCAAGGCTACAACTTTTTAGTTTTTTTTATTGCCTGATTTTTTGGTAAATTTAATTAAATTGGTGAACACATGTCAAAGCGTAGAGCAAAGTGAACAGCTTTTTCTTTTATAGACAACACTATTTTGAAAATTAACATATCTGCGCCTAAATAAGAAATAAGAAATTACTTTTTGCAGGTAAAGTTTACAAAAACCTACAAACTTACCAACATTAGAGGCCGTGTCCTCGCTGGTACTGCCCTTATCTGGCTCCATGACCTCCGTCCACTCTCTTCCTCTTCAAAACCCCTTCCTCTTTTTACTTCCTGTTTCTATTTTACAGGATGCATTACTTTCTTGAGCATCATTACAAAATAATAGTGAGCGACATGAGCAGTTTATCGACTCAAATATGGCGTGAACGTTAGAGACATCTCGAGTCACGTGATCTGCCTGTGGTTTTTCTCATTTGAGTTAGCAGGAAGTAGAGGCATGCCATTGTGTAAGTTTGAGATAATATAGATTCATTCCAAATAGTATAAAGAAAGGACATATAAAGACATTTACTAGTCAGAAAAGGTTAGGGGCATTTGACTTCTGGGTAAAATTTAACAGTGATGTTACAACATATCACAAAATTAAGATTTAACTAGAACCAGGTGGCAATAATTTATTGGTTATAAGGCACTAGGAACATTCTGTAATCTTTGTGACTAGTATTCATTCAAAAGCTGCAGCCGGTACATTCTGTACATTGACATGTTTACCAGTTCATATAATGCTTAGTGCCGTCACGCTCTGCCCTGCGGTAAGAAGAGGTGTGACTGTTTCCTTTAACAACTTCCTGTCCCCAAAAAGAGACAAAATGTTCACATACATGCATCATACTTTTTACCCCAAATTATTGAGCACATGCCACCAACATGTACATATACTATATCTAATCAGACTGCACCACAGACATGCACATTTATGTTACCATAGTTGGCAGTTCCATGTGATTTTAGCCCAGAAAAAGACGGTAGTGCAGATGCTCTATTGCTGTTGTTAACACACGAGCTACAGTGTTGTCAAAGAAGTACCCTCGTTGGACCATTGTTTTGTCTAGTGCATTGTACAAAATTGCCCTCAATATATTTACAGTATGACGCATGTGCCATGTTTTTCATCAATAAACCGTTAATACAAAACTGGTTGAAAAATCTGCTACAGTTACACAATTAAATCACTTGGAAAAAATGTAGGAAACCAATTAATTAAAAAATGCCAACTGGAATTTGGAAGTTACACCCATTAAAATGAGATCATGTGATTGTGATAAGCCAATGAAAAATGATAAAATACCAATAAATAAATGATAATAATAGCCCGTTGCTTGGACTCTTTTGGCAGGATAATCACAAAAATGCATGTTCGATTAAATCAGCCTGATGTAGTTTCTGACTGATCTTTCAAACTAATAGATTTATTCACATTGTATTAAAGGCAACTCGTTTCCTTTTGTACTCAATTATACAAAACCACGTTTAGTTTCCACTCAATGCCCTTCTTGTTCTCTTGTAGGCAGTGCCCTCTCGTCATTGCTTTTGCTACAGTACATTGGCTGCATGTGTCTGGGCACAAAATGTCCACGGCTGCATTAGCTCACTATGATTCAGCCTTTCCTTTCAAACCCTACTCTGAATTTTAAAAAAGCTACCCTCGTTTATGGAAAAACCTCTATTGATTTGTCCAACATTAACCCTGGCACCATATTTTGTAAGTTTTTCTACAACATATTACCGTGATGGATTCCTCTTTTACCGCTTTTTATAAATGTCACATAAATGACTCTTTATTGGGCTCCCTGCAGTGGAAGCACTTTTCTGCAAATGCAAGTCTATGATGAGTATATAAATTGGGCTTAAATGCATACTGTAGTTTCCTTAATGGAATATGAATTTACATTTTATTATATAGATCTTTCCAGAAATGTGCCAAAGAAGACGAAAAAAGTAAAAAGCACACTATATAGCTTACAGCAAAAATATTGAAGATGTTTTGACCAATTATACTTTATGTTATGAGGTATGTGGGTATTTTTAATTGACATGGTTAGTTGAAAAGTGACATTTTGAGCAGAATCTCTTTTATTTCATTGTCCCAGGCCACATTTTTCTCTTTGGCCTTGTCCAGTGTCACTACACGAGGAGATTGCGATGAAGGGAAGACATTGTTTGAGCGACTGAATGGAGGTGGATTGCTCTATAGAGGAAATAGGAGCAATACAATCTTAGAGTAAATTACTTTTTGGGGAAAAAGTAATTCTACTTCAAAGAAAGCTGTGGTTTGACTTGTTGGAAGAAGTTGCTAGATTTCCTCTCGGTTTTTTATTGATTTTACTTGAGCTTTTCTAGTGGCTCAACTTTTCTCAGTTTACCAATAGGTGTTCTGTTTTTTCTCCAAAATATTGTTACTCATATGCTCCCAATGAAGATCATAGTGTAACAGCAAGGAGGTTGTGGGGCTAATTCTTAGTCTGGTTGGTCTGCTACCCTCGCACCGCCCAAAGACATGCATGTGAAGAATTGGTGAATCTAAATTATCCTTAGTGAATGACTATGAATCAACTCCCCGTACAGAACATGAAAAGCAATAAGACCTTTTTGATTGAAATTAGACACAGAATATTACAGAAATGCTTCTATATTAATCCATGTTAGTTCAAATTTATGGCCAGGGTTTGATCAGATTTAGCTAAACCTGGTTTTGGAAAGTTTAGTTTGGTTTTCACACCAAAGAAGCTTGGCTAAAGATATGAAAAGTGAATGACCAAAATGTGTTTGTTTATGTTTGTTTTACTGGGTTACAATCTACTTTTAAACACAGTGGGGAAAAGGTCAGTCTATTAAGAGCACATTAGAACATCTGAAAGACACTTGTTTTGGCTGTTTTTATGTGGGGACAATATCAGTAAATGACTTTTTAAATAAACAGGGTTAAGCCAGAGGTCACTTTCTAGTGGAATGGAAATAGTGCACCATAGAAATGTAGTTATTATCACAGCAGTGCACCATCTTCAAACCAAAGGCCATTAACAAAATACCACAGTTGTAAAGCCTGAAAAAACAAACACACATCAAACGTAGGTGAACTGTTGTTGCATGGACCACAGTGTCTGATTTAGTTCAAAATAAACATTACAATTGAAAAAAAACTTGACAAAGAGATCCCTTTAGAAAGTGCCTCTCTCTTTTGATGAGTCACCACATCAAAAAACTGTGTGAAATGGCATCTGTAGCATAGGAATGTCTTCCAGTCTTGCTAGAAGCATTGTGAAAGTGCACGTTACTATTGGCAAACTTTAAACTCATAAATTGGGACATTTCTGACACATCATTTGAACCACCAGCACACAGTCCCACACAAAGAAGCTTTAGCCTAAGACATTATTGATGAGAATACTAGAATGTATGCAAAGTAACTTGAGTATATTCACAATATATGTCTCTGCAGGGCTACCATAGTTCGTACCATAGTGTGTTGAGATCTCTTATCTCGTATTTTTTACCCCTAGATGGCGGTATTGTTGAGTTTTTGTCTATAATCCAACATTGCTGCCACCATCATATGTCTGAACATTGCAAATTTATGGACTGAAAACGTATGTAGTTTTCAAAGTCTGAACACAAACTCCAATGGTGTTTATTCTTTTATTTTGCTGTTTGCTCATGGCTGCAGAGTTACCAGGCAGGTTTTTTAGCAGCAGTCTGCACTCTAAGGCACTGAGTAGTTTTCTAGGGTTAATTGGTGTGTAAAGAATCCCTCTAAATGAAATGCAGTGTGTTTTTTTATATACTGTAGTTAAGTTCGGTCATTTACTATAAATGCGGAATCATACAGTTTTTTTCATCTGACGCTTAATATGCAGTTTATCATCACCTTCACTTTGTGTCCTGACAGCTCCAGCAGCCGCTCTCCATCCTGTGGTTTGTATTGGGATGGTAGATTCCACATCCTGCTCCCAAACTTGGACCGACCACACACACAAACAGAAAAAACTACACAAATCAACACAACTCCACACATTACTACACAACACCATGGGTCCCGGTGGGTTTATAAGAAGCAGAAGTGGCACGTCCCAAACTGAGCAGCAGCCGACGACAGAGAGACCAACTCTGAGGACAGCAGCTTCTCTCATTCTCTCTCACTCACTAAGGTATCAGGTACAGCTTTTACATATTACTGACACATATACCACTCTATGAGGAAGTGACAGAGTGCAAATGATTCAGCTGAAAATTTTGATGAGCGTGTGCTGTGTTGTTTGTAATACAATGAACTGGATGCTTCTTGAATCCAACACATGCTGGTTAGAAATGTTTTCAGGTGATTTCTTTGTAGTTTTACCACTGTATGAAATAAGATATATAAAATATGAATAGAGGTATAAGCTGGGTAAAATGTGCTTTTGTTATAGTGAGACAGCAGAATATTTCAAATGTAACCTTTTGTATATATTTTAAAGCATATATAGTGCATATTGGTAACTTCAAAATTTATGACGGCAGTGGTGCAGTGGGTAGGCACTCGCCCTTTAACCAGAGGGTTGGTGGTTCGAGTCCCTGTCCAAGCACACGCTGTTGTGTCCCTGGGCAAGACACTTAACCTTAAGCCTAGGAATGAATTGTAAATGAGAATTGGTTCTCAATTGGCTTACCTGGTTAAATAAAGGTTAAATAAGTACAAAATTAATTAAATTTAAATGTGTTGTAGGAGTTTGTATGATGTACTGTTAAATGTGTTTTGTAACATTACACATGATATATAATCTCTAAAACAAAACATAAACATCTTTAAAACACAAATGCACCAAAAGAGTGTATCTTGGTTAAATGAGACACTTTCATTTTTCATCATGCTGGTATCTAATAATCCTTTAAATTTAACCTGACAAAAGAGGTTTGTGTTTTTAATCTGGGATGGCTCCTGTAGTGTGGCACACTTAGTAGGCATATGTGCCCGCTTTAATGGAGAAGTTTCCATACCGAGGATTACATCTCCATACAGTAGTAAGTTAAGCCATCAAACAGTGGCTCCCCTGTTGATGGCTCATTCTGGCAGCAGCAGTGACCAAGCCTCTTTTACGCCCATATTATGCAACAGTGAGCGCCCAGGTGCCACCAACAACCACACATCCACCAGTGTTTCATAAAGTTGTGTTCTTTGCCACATAATTACATAATCCTATATGGCAGTAACTTCTCTAGCGGGGCGCCCTCTGTGGTCTGGACAGTAACATGTCATTTTTGTCCAGTAGTAAACAGACAAGCATCTAAAGTCTCCCTGTTTATATATAGAGTTTGACTTGACCACAATATATTTTCTCTCAAAATATTTTAAATTGCTTTGGTTCGCCACAAAAGGAAATGCAAAAGTGTAAAGGGTCACATTTAGCATATCATTAAACTTATATAATACCATAATTATCTTGCATGGAAGGGAACTGCCGATCAAAATTGGCCGTTGTGAAAGAATTCGAGAGTGAATAATTGTCTCGGTAAGCCCTGCAGATAATTGTCCATTGCCAATTGTATTCCCTGCCTAAGGCCCATAGTAACCCACAGCACTAACACAAATAAGCAAAAGAGGAGAATGAATGAATTAATCTAATATTTATTCTGGATTTTATGAACACAGAGTTTTCAATTGTATTATATTCCCTTGCGCCTCATAGCAGCCATGGTACATTTATAGTTTTTATATAGACTGCTCTGTGTCAGTGAAGCAAGCTATGTATTAAGACTTAACGATTTAGCGAACACTTTCCACATTAGTTCACGTTGGTAACCATTCATCAGTCTAGTATTCGGCAGCCCATGTCAAGATCAATCAATTTGACAGTTTGATGACTTTATGAAGTGGAACATTTTATGTACAATTAATAATAAGGCTGCTGTGTACTGGTAAATGTCAAGCTGTCATTGTGCATCCATCTCAAAGTATAGCTGCTGTACGCTCTACATTTATATTTATATTGCAACCTGTCATTATTCATAGTTTCCACATTGGGACTCATGTCTGAAATACCTTGTTTATTTGTTTTATGTAAATAATGCTGACCTAAGACTCCACTAAATCACCTAATGCTAAAAATGTCAGTTTTTCCATAGAAGCGTGTTACAGGAAGAGGCCAGACTTAAAGCCCTCACAAGTGGTTTGCATGTGTGATGGCTTTGGGTCCCACATATTTTGAGACTAGTGTCATTCTCAAGGCCCAGCTCAGCAGGCTTCAATGTGTTTGTTCTTTTACTGTCATTGTTTACAGGAAGTTCAGGGTTTTTCTGCAAATCAAAAACAGATGTGTGTGGATAGATCAATAAGAGATATGATGTCACTGTTTGCAAAATAGATCAAATGTGAGCTCTCTGCTTTTGACATTTGTCTTGGTATCTGAAAATGTATGTCTTGTGTTAGCCCTGCGATTATCTATTGCCAAATGAAGCTGTCGTTATAGTTTCCTGGTAAAGTTAAAAAATAATGTGAATTTCAACAACCCACAGTAGAGGGTGTCCCATAATTTGAGTTTAATATATACACATGTGTATATGTCATGCTCAAGCCTAGTTATAATTTAGTGGATGTCCATATTTTCTCTTTTCCAGTGACACATCTTAACCTACAACCATCATGTCTGACCAGCCGACTTCCACCCCCTCCTCCACTCCTCCCCCTCCTCCCTCTGGACCTCGCCCCAAATCCACCAGCAGAGGGCGCAGCGCTGTCCCCACTGCCATCTCAAACTCAAACACCACTGACATCCCGGAGTTTGAGTATTTCGTGGCTCCTGGACCAAGGGGTCTACCACCTTTGACTGGTGAGACATAGAATTAGTGTTCCGATATATATTTTGTTCATAAAGTTAAAACACCAAAAACATTAGATAGATGCTAAGTCACATGGTAAAATATTCCACACTCGTTTTGGTTGACAGATGAGTGACGGGTTATATGATAAATCTAGCTTCACTTCCTCATGTTTCCTGTAGACGGTCAGATAAGCAGGAAATCTATGGCCTGGCTTTTACTTAGAGGAAATTAAGATACTGACCAAGTAACTGAAGTTTACAGTAACTGGTTCTAATAATAGAAACCTTAGATTAAAAAATGTGAAAAAAATTAAACAATATTGAGATAATTTTTATTTAATCTCACAAAACACAAAATAGAAATCTTACTTACAATAAACACTGATGTCTGTGATTTCAGTTGACTATTTATCTGTGACAGACAACCATTCACTTTCACATTCATACACTATGGAGAATTTAGTCAATCAATCTAGACACATCTTTGGATAATGGAGTAAAGATAATAAATATAAACTTTTTGAAAACTAATCCACTTTTAATGTCTTGTCAGAATTTCTGGACATCTCGGACGTGGACATGATGCGGAGACCGGATCAGATCAATAAGACTCGTCACAACACGATGCTGTTTAACTCTGACTTTCTGATCGTACGAAGAGGACATGAGTTTGAAGTGGAGGTCCACTTCAACAGGCCTTACAAACCCAACACAGACAAGTTTGCTCTGGAGTTTGTCATTGGTGAGAACAGAACTTACTTAATGTGTAAGAAATCATAAGGATTGTAATGTCCACAAAAATGCATGGAAAGAATTATTTCGGCATGTGACAATAAGGCATTCCCTTATGAGACATTACTTATATTATAGGTGCACTAGCACTTTCTAGTATTGGTTAATGCTATGCTTTGTGGACAGAAGAGAAGGTAGAGAAGAACTTATTGTCTTCTGTCTATAGGCTCAAGTCCACAGTACAGCAAAGGCACCTATATCCCGGTGTTCCCGACCTCGGAGCGCCAGACATCTTGGGCCGGGCGTGTCACTGAAACCTCCGGTAACAAGGTCACCATGGGCATCACCCCCGACCCCAGCTGCATCGTGGGTAAATATCACATGTACGTCGCCATAGTGACACCCTACGGCATCCGCAGAACCAAGAGAGAGACGAGCAGGGACCTCTACATCCTGTTTAACCCTTGGGCAGCAGGTCAGTGCTAAAACTAACTAATAATCAAGTTTGTTCTGTGCTGTGTTGGTCAATTGAGCTAGTGTTATAGAATGTTCCCTAAAATGTAACCTCAAAAAGATTATCACCTGGTTCTACTTAAATACCCTTCGTTCATGATATTCTCTACTATGTGTGTGTATTTTACACAGATCCTGTAAATGTCTGTGTTTCTCTAACCACTTCTTAGATGATGAGGTGTTTCTGAACGATGAGGAGGAGAGGCAGGAGTGTGTG
The DNA here is from genome assembly GCA_036025475.1 of Philypnodon macrostomus. NCBI lineage: Eukaryota > Metazoa > Chordata > Actinopteri > Gobiiformes > Eleotridae > Philypnodon > Philypnodon macrostomus. The sequence goes on along the minus strand of JAVQKC010085766.1, from coordinate 9,191 downwards.
ATGAACGAGATGGGGATTATCTACCACGGCTCTTACGACGACATCGCTGAGAGGACCTGGAACTACGGACAAGTACAGGCCAACGTCAACCAACTCTCATCATGTTCCCTAATGCAAATGTTTTAAATAATCTGTTTTTCCAGTTCAACTATGGGATTCTGGACGCCTGCCTTTACATCATGGACCGCTCTGAGATGCCCATCACCAACAGAGGAGACGCTGTCAAGATCGTCCGCCAGGCCTCTGCTATGGTCAGTGAATAGGACCTGATTTGTGTGGAAGTGTCATAGGTCACATAGGCTGTTTTTACATTTACATTCATTATCTAAAGAAATGCGTAAACTAATCATAGAAAAGTTTCAATATAATATGCAATTAAAAGATTATGGTAAGATAGTTTGTCATTTCAAAAACTGCCCTCTCAGATACTTAGCCAGTGCATGTTAGTAAATCAGTAAAACAACATAGAGTAGTTCAGGAAGTTGTGATATGGATTGCCTAAAATAAAACATATATACAACTAGGGATTGAGTCGTATTATATTTTCATTTAAACCAACTATATCAGTGGAGACATTCATTTATTTCTCTCTGTGTCAGCTTTAGCCACAATTCACACTTTTCACACGTGTCTCTAAACCATTAGCCCTGCAATAATAACCCACAGCACTTAACAGGAATAAGCAGACACAGATGATTTTATTTATCTATTGCCACCTGTCTGATGAATATAGGTCCACGCCGCACCAACAATGGAGAGTTTATTGAAGTGATGACTGGATGAGAATCATGGCATGACGTTGGTTCTGGCGCCTGAGGATGCAGGCGATGATAGCTGGGTTAGATGAGACTCAGTATGGGGGTTCCATCTCTGGTAGTAGCCCAGCTGACTAGGGACCCTCCCTCTGGATGGAAGACAAGGGGCTTGGAGGGTGGGGGCGAGAGAATGGAGACGAACAGTGTGTGGTTTTGGTTGTATGAGAAGGGCTTGTGGGTGAATTGGAGTTTGAGATGAAGGTGTGCTGCGGAGGTAGACGAGGCGTGTTCCTGCTCCCGAACATTAACGTTAACATATCAACATCATATAGCTCATCTCAGTCATGTCATTCTGTATGTCTTTTTATGCTGTATTCTCTAGTTAAACTCTCGTGATGATGAGGGAGTGCTGGTGGGGAACTGGAGCGGAGACTACACTTACGGAGTGGCCCCCACCTCCTGGACCGGCAGCACCGACATCCTGCTCAACTACAGAAACAGCAAGATGCCCGTGTGCTTCGCTCAGTGCTGGGTCTACGCTGCTGTCTTCAATACTTGTTAAGACCAAAATATGATTTAATTTGATATGACAATTGTTGAGATAATCAGAAGTAAGCCAGGCATGCAGAGGGAAACTACCACATGTGCAACTTACAGTTAAATAACTTTGCCACGATCACTGAATAGATAGAAAGAGTCAAATGTATCTAATCCAGCCGCAAAAAGGCATAGCCAAGTGTGAGCTTTGTGCCGCTCCCAAGCCTGGATAAATGGGGAGGGTTGTGTCAGGTAGGGCATCTGATGTAGCCTTCTCTTTTTACCCTGAAATATACGTTTGTGTCGTGATTTGATCAGTTCCCAAAAAGGAAAGCAAATACTGTCATATCTATTTGACTATATTCATGTAGTAAGTATTAATAATGCCTTTACCTTCCCTTCTCTGACAAATGATTTGGATGATCAGCTACATTTCTTGAAAATCCGTGAAAGACAATCTAAACTTTCTGTGTGCCCGTAGTCCTGCGTTGTCTTGGCATCCCGTCTCGAGTTGTCACTAACTTCTTCTCCGCTCACGATAACGATGGAAACCTGAAAACGGACATAATTCTGGACGAAAATGGCAGGATCGACCGCGGCCGCACCAAGGACTCCATCTGGTAATAATGCCATGAAATAATCTATTTCAAATGCTGGCTATGGGAATTTAAATATTTTGTTGATTAGGAACTATCACTGCTGGAATGAGTGCTACATGGCCAGAAAGGACCTCCCTACAGGCTTTGGAGGCTGGCAGGTTGTTGATGCTACACCTCAGGAGACTAGTGATGGTAATTTATATATTTATACCAAAAATATACAATTTATACGTTTATACAATGCTAAACCCTTAAAAAGCTGCCATGAGAGGCACTTATTGGGACATGTTTTCTCTCAGTGGAGTCTGCATGTCCTCCCTGTGTTACTGTGGGTTCTCTCCAGCTTACTCCCCCCTCTAAAGGCGTGCATATGTTGAGAGAATTGGTGACCGTAAATTGTGAATGAATGGGAGTTAATGGATGTCTGTCTGTGCATGTGTCTATGTCAGCCCTGTGAGTAACTGGCCATTGCCCAGAGTGTACCCTGCCATTAGTGGCTGGGAATAATACTCAGTGACCTCTAAACACAAATAAACAATCTAAACCATTCATTTGTCTGTGTTAGGCATGTACAGATGTGGCCCTGCTTCTGTAACCGCCATCAAACACGGACAGATGTGCTACCCTTACGACGCTCCCTTTGTGTTTGCCGAGGTGAGAGCTTGTACCTATTTCCCTAAGGATAATATTCAAATTGAACACTATTTTCTATGACGTCCTTTAGGTGAACAGTGATGTGGTTTTCTATATGAGAGGAAAGGATGGGACGATGGAGCCGGTCAAAGTGAACCACTCTCACGTGGGACGCGCCATTTACACCAAAAGACCCGGAGAACTGACCCGCAAAGACATCACCGACAATTACAAGTTTCCTGAAGGTGGTCAAAGTCTCTTTAAAGTGGTCAAAGTCAATTTAGGGTCTTATAAGTGCCATGTCATTGGCCTCATACCATTTTATAAGATTTGCTTCAATTCAATTCAATTTTATTTGTATAGCCCTATATCACAACACAGTTGCCTCAGAGGGCTTCACAAAAAGAGATGTATGTAAACAGTAAACAGGGTCATTGCAAACAGTAACACGTCCCCTGTCCTTAGACCCTCCATCGCGGTCAGGAAAAACTCCATTCATGGGAAAAAGAGAAACCTTAGGGAGAACCACATGATAGAGGGATCCCAGGACGGACAGGCTATAGATGTGTCCAGGACTGATGGTCATACAAACACATATACATTATTTAATACAAGCCCCTTCAAAGTGATCACAGTCTTTCAAATTCAATGCAGCCAAATTAGAACAGATTTTTATAATGCTCCCATAGAAAATAATTAAATTGCCTGTAAATGTAATAGCCTATCATGTCATTGACATTAACATCATAAGTTTCAATATAAACCAATAAAACATATACCAGAAATATTATGGAACTCAAAAACACTATAGTTAATTTAAGGTGGATGTCTGTCAAATGCAGTAAATTCTAAATTGTACATATATAAATGGCCTGTAACTATTGTGTCATGACCCTCTGTAATATGTTTGTTCCATAATACACCATTAAAAAAACAAACAAACAAAAAACACTGACACTAACCAAATTTTTTTTTTTTTTAACTCAAATGCAAAAATAAACAAAAATAGTTTAAAAATGCATATAAGTACAATGTCATTTGCATCATATACATTGATCATATTTGCTTCTTCAGAAACCAATCAACGTCCTAGATTTACCAGAAATTTTTTTGAAACTTAACTTTACTAAAGTTAAAAACACATTATTTATGATGACCGGTTTAGTGGTTGGAACTGGTTTGTCATATTGGCTAAATGTACAATGAACATTAACATTGTACTCTTGATTCCTGCCAGATTCAATGATGGTTTTGGTGATTCAGTTTTGCCAAGTCTTCAGCAAAACACAGCTCCAGTTGCCATCATACTGTTTAGGATTTGTGCCAAAGCTGGTACTCAAAAACAAATGGAACACTAGGCTCATAATTACTGCATCATTTATCACACATTTGACGTAGATTTTAGTGCCATGCTTGGCCAGTGTGAGTCATCCTGGTTCTCTTTGAGCAAAACAGATGTATTGCCAAAGAAAAATAATACAAAGACATATTGTTGAGGTTTATTTGTTCATTCTACTTTCACTTTCAAGGGTGACCACAGTAAATCATCTGCCTCCAGCTAACCCTGCATCCTGGGTCTTCCTCTAAGCCCCCTGTCAGCCTCATCCTTTTACCCATATATTCACTATCCCTCCTCTGTACATGTCCAAACCATCTCAACTTGGACAAATCTGACTTTATCTCCAAAAACATCCTCAACATCTTCAGCTCTGCTCCTGAAACTTTGGGCCTTAGGCGGGGTAGAGCCTTGACAATGGACAGTTAGGTGTAGAACGCATACATAAAAAAATATATAAATAAATACAAATTCTAACACTTAATGCAAATCAATGTTTAATTATTAAGAATGCTTTAGTGAAAAATTGTAAATAATCAATTAACTAGTTACTAATGCTTAACTAATTCTTAACTTGCCAAAAAATAAAATGTTTTTCTTATTAATGATTTTCAATTTGATTTACAACCCAGGTGGTACTGAGGAGCAGACTGAGCTGGAGAACAGATTTTACATTGAAAACAACCATAAAAAAATCTTCTACCAATAGAATAATTACAGAAACTTGAATGCAAAATTGTCTTTCGAATTGTTTTTACATTCTCATTCCAGGTAGTGCAGAGGAGCGGACCGTGCTGGAGAAGGCGGAGGAGTTTGGCTGTAAGCGTGAGCAGTCGAACCCTCCTCCCGCCGACGTAGACCTGGTTTTGCCTGCTCTGGAGGTCAGCGTCGGGGAGGACTTCGAGCTGAGCGTGGAGTTTGTGAACCGCAGCGATAAACCTCGTACGGTCGAGGCCTACGTCAGCGGCAGTGTGGTGTTTTATACTGGAGTCATGAGCTCCGAGTTTCTGTTCAGGACGCCATCTGTGACCGTGGGGGCCAACAAGAGTGAGCGGGGGAATATTTTTAAAATATTCTTAATTTTATACCCTGATATTATTCTTGTGTAGCATGTAAGAAAGTTAGATTAGTGATCGTCAAACTTTTTACACCAAGCACCACCTCAGGAAATTGAACTGAAATTGAAAATCAGAGCTGACACAGGCCAAAAGAAAAGATTCAAGGAAAAAATAGCAGTTAATGGATGACAAGGATTCGACTAGGTCTAAACCAGGACTAAACCGGAACAAAACCAAGTCTAAAAGAGGACTAAACCGGAACAAAACCAAGTCTAAAAGAGGACTAAATCAAGACTACAGGCTGTTTAGAACCTGATCTGTGAAGTGGAAGTGAGTGTGAAGGCTCAAAATGATCTTTACACCAAGCACCACATCAGAATAATTTTGCCAGTAGTCTTAACCTAGGAAAAAAAATAAACCAGGACTAAACCAGGACTAAACAAAACAAAGTCAGGTCTAAACGAAAACTAAAACAGGTAATTATCAGGATACAATAAAGAGTCTAAAGTTTAAACTGAGCTGAACTCTTTAAAAGTATTTTTTTTTCTTTGGCTAAAACAATGGCCCTGCTGTAGTTTGGGGTGGTCCGAAATGCAATGCAATTTTATTAGTTTATTTTGTGCTTGTGTGCAGGTGTGAAGGAGTTGGTTGACATTGAAGCTCGTAGTTACATGAAACAGCTGGTGGAACAGGCCAACCTCAACTTCATTGTGACCGGGAAAGTGAAGGAGACCGGGCAGATCGTCACGGCCATGAAAGTGGTCAATCTACGCAACCCCAAACTCTCCGTCGAGGTCTGAGGTCCTTTAATAATCACACTAAGCTGCACAATGTGAAAGATACATTCATATTTTTTGCAATATTTTGATGTTTGAAGTTAGTAGAAATAGTACTTTATTTACAAGCAAAATCAAAAAGACTAAATGACTCCTGTGCGCCCCCTGTAGGTGTCTGGAGTGTCCCGCGTCAATGAGGAGATGTTGGCCACGGTGCAGTTCACTAACCCCTTCTCCTTCACTCTGGAGGGGGTCTACATAAGGATGGAGGGGCCTGGAGCCATGCTGCCCAAGTTCAGATACTACAGGTGATTAACTAGGCTTTGAGATACGTTCTGTAAGATTAGGTGTGTTATAAATGCAGTTTTGCAAAATGTAAAGGTATTGAATATAGTTGAATATAGGCTCTAACAAAACTATGTGGCTGATCATTTAAACATCAGAGTTATTTCACTGCACTATTCAAACCACCTCCATACAGTTGAATGGACTTTGCTGTAGTTTTTGTAAGATGTGTTCAAAATATTTTGTACTGACCTTAGCACTTGTCTTTGTCTGCTCCTCAAAAACACTAAACTACCCCTTAAAAAGTACATATAACATGACTTGAATACATGAGAACTTACACTGAAAACTGCAGATGAAACGCTGTATGACGACTTCAGGTGTAGGTTAGATTGTCCGTTTGTAAATATGTGTTTCTTCCCCTGTCCTCAGTTTGATCACCCCTAACACCTCCGTGGTGTGGTCTGAACACTTCACTCCTCAAAGAGCGGGCACCACTCGGATCATCGCCAGCCTGGACTGTCCCACTCTGAGACAGGTCTACGGAGAAAAGTCCATCAACATACAACCATAAAGACAGCAAGAACATGAGACAATGCTGACAAGCTTTTTATGCAGATGTTTGACTATAGAGAACCAATGGATAGATTTAGTAAGAATAATGTGTATCCAGCATTTTTATATTTGAGGACTTAAAGGTATAGTCTGTGCCAGTTTCCTGAAATAAGATACAATCTGACCCTGTTCTATGATGTAAAGACTGTAGAGGCTAGGGGGAGGGGCTAAAGTAAAACCCGACTGCTATTGGTCAATGTGGTATCCCACAAACTCTGATTTGATGTTGCTGTAGAGGCCAGGAGAGACCTTTTAACACTTCAGCGAACACATGATGGAAAAACTGTTGCTTTGGCGATACTGCGTAAAATGTGTGTCTTTTACTATACAATATATTTCATGTTTATATATAAAACATTTAATAAAACACACAGAATTCATGTTTCATAAAATCTGTTTATTGCTGTTTCGGTTGTCACAAACTTCAATCCAATAAACAATTTGATCTCTCTTTGATTTCATGATGTGCAAATTGTTACAGACATAACGCAAGAAATAAAGTGAAAGCAATAAATATAGCTCTTCCTGGAATCTAGTTACTCTTCCATAATCTGTAAATAATGTATTCACTCTCCAAGACATCAATAAATAAACATTATTACTACCACTATTAATACACTTCTATCAGTTATCACATATTGTACATTCACTTTGCCTTTTAAGGTCTCCATTAGCTCCCCAGCTATTTGGCCACAATATTAGCCAACAAAATAGTTTTTAATGGAATGAATTTGGAGAATAGGCTATTAATGTAAAGTGCTAATCTTCTGCAAAAATTACATACATACAGGGGTGCAAATGAATTGAGGCTCAACTAAACTAGAACTAAACTAGGTCCAAAGCCAAGTCTAACCAAGGACTAAAACATTACTAAATAAGCGCTAAACCAGGACAATAATGCATACATTACAACAAAATCAATCAATATTTGAAGGTGATGAGGTAGTCTGGGTAGGCCTGATGATCATGAAACACCACGTACATATTGGGATTGTCTATATTATCAACCACACTGTCGTATCTGTCGTGGGGGTGTTTGGGGTCCCGGGGCGGGGGCACTCTCGTGGCACTGTTCCCAAGAGTGAAGTCCCCGGTCAGGACTCGGGCTAAAAACATCATCTGGGTCTCATCCGCGGTGGGTTTGGAGTAGGCGGGGTGGGCCGAGTAGTTGGCGTTGATGGCAAAGTAGGTGCCTTGACCGTAGGAAGTGGCTGGGGAGAGGGAAGATAGACATACTTAAAATGGCTTCACTAAGAAGACATTTGTCCAGTCAAAATCAAAGTCAAAGTTACAATTTTATGCAATCAATAAAGCGAATCTAGAACCAATGCATTATTATTATTTCTTGGACACACTGAGAAATAACTTTAATTGTATAAGATTTTGTATAAAAATGTAGAACTATGATAACTAACTAATGATAACGTATTAAGTCAAAGACAACAGCAGGTCCTTTCTGAGCTCCCATTTATAGTCAACTGCGCATTTAGCACCCAATCCAACCCAGAGACTTTTGTACACATTCATGATGTATTTACCATTCTGTCCACAGAAGCGCCAGTTGAAGCCCATGTTTAAGATGGACTTGCAGTTTTGTTGTGTCGTCCCGTGATACAGCAGCTTCTCATTGGCTCCTCCACTCTGTCTGTTCTTATCTGAGATGAACTTCTTCTGAGCCTCATAACCTCTACGCAGGTGAATGTTCTGCACACGCTCAATCTAACAAAGGAAAAGCCATATTATTAGCTACCAATTGGCAAGAAAATGTGAAGGTGAAATATACCTTAATAATGGAACTGGGACATGTAAGCTGAAAGCCCTCCTGCACAGTTTTGTATTCAGCAGATATTGGTTCCAATGAGATGATTTTGAGCACTTCTTGGGGCGCCATGCTGTCCCAGTACAGTGGGAAGGTGAAGTCTGGAAAGGTGAGGTTTTATAGGTAAATAAGATGCATTCTACTGAATATAGCACTTGTATTTGGACCTAATATAATGATATTTAATTAATGTATGCCATATGACAACAGCCTCTAGTCTGGCACACTATGAGTAAGCTTGTTCTTGTAAATGAATAGATTGAGCCCACAGGCTTTTGCTGTGATTTACAAATAAATGAAAATAATAAATGCCAAAAATGACTGGTTTATGGTCCTGTTTTAGACCTGGTTTAGTCCTGGTTTAGTCCTGTTTTAGACCTGGTTTAGTCCTGGTTTAGTCCTGTTTTAGACCTGGTTTAGTCCTGGTTTAGTCCTGGTTTAGTCCTGGTTTAGACCTGGTTTAATCCTGGTTTAGTCCTGTTTTAGACCTGGTTTAGTCCTGGTTTATGGTCCTGTTTTAGTCCTGGAATAGTCCTGGTTTAGTCCTGTTTTAGACCTGGTTTAGTCCTGGTTTATGGTCCTGTTTTAGACCTGGTTTAGTCCTGGTTTAGTCCTGTTTTAGTCCTGGTTTATGGTCCTGTTTTAGTCCTGGTTTAGTCTCCTGGTTTATGGTCCTGTTTTAGACCTGGTTTAGTCCTGGTTTAGTCCTGGTTTAGTCCTGGTTTAGTCCTGGTTTAGTCCTGGTTTAGTCCTGGTTTAGTCCTGGTTTAGTCCTGGT
>JAVQKC010085759.1:0-10040 GCA_036025475.1 Philypnodon macrostomus | reverse complement strand
GTGGACATGCACCTACGATGAAAATTTCAGACCCCTTCATGACTTCTAAGTGGGAGAAATAGCAAAATAGCAAGGTGTTCAAATACTTGTTTTCTTCACTGTATATATATATATATAATGTACTTATTTTTAATTGGTCAAATTTTACAGTGATGTTAGCATTGGGAATGAAATAGGGTCTTTGCTACGTTCATGCTGTATCGGAAACTCAGAAATTCCTACTTTCAACTCGGAACATGAATAAAATATAATAAAAGAAGTGTGGAAATATAATAGAAGTGTGGATCGCAGAGTTACTGAGCTGACGTCACCAACATGGCGACCCCCAATGCTACAGGTTAAACACTTTAACAAACTGAGAATAAGGTTCTTCTTTCTTGTGTATTTGCCATTTGTATATCATATCGACCACCACACTGATTAATAATATCAATGTAATCAAATGTATGAAGGTACCACACAGTGTTCCAATCAAATCATCAAAACTGATTTTGTGAACGGGCTTTTTTGGGAAGTCGGATTTATTACATCAGCATTTCATAAGGCCAGGATCCATTGCTATCTGTCATTATTAAAGAATATATGTGTGGCATGTGACAAGGGCACCAGTCCCGTCACTGACTACTGCAGCTCCATACTGAAGGGTCATTAGTGGATGTCCAGACGCAGGCCAAAGATGGACAGAAATGTAGTAGAAGCACTTTATACACAGTATTACTGAAGCTGGTGTATTGCAGTAAATGTATGTTGTACATGAGATGAAGTCTTTGTATACATATGACTGTCAATCAATCTTAACAATAGCCTATTATATTTTATTCAGTAAATTTAAATAAAAGTAGAATACAAAGCACTCAGAGGGCACAGACCTCCGCCAAGGCAGCTCGTTTCCACAGATCACTCCCAAAATGTAATCAATTGTTCCTTGTGTCATTCCTGACCTTCCCTGAAAATGTAATCCAAAGCAGAGACACAGACACAGACAGAAAGAGAGTGAAAGAGAGAGAGAGACAGAGACAGAGAGAGAGTGAGAGAGAGAGAGACAGAGAGACATAGACAGACAGAGAGATGGAGAGACAGACAGAGAGAGAGAGACACAGAGAGAGGGAGAGACAGAGACAGAGACAGAGACAGAGACAGAGACAGAGACAGAGACAGAGACAGAGACAGAGAGAGAGAGAGAGAGAGAGAGAGACAGAGAGAGAGAGAGAGAGAGAGAGAGAGAAACAGAGAGAGAGAGACAGAGAGAGAGAGTATATAAAAACTTACCCCATCCTTTTTGTCCCTCTCCAAAGCTCCATGTAGAAAGTCTCTTGACACCTCCTCATTTTCATCCAACCACATGACGACAAATGGCTCAAACCAGCTGCAGAAGTGAATATGTGTGAGTATATGTACATAATCATGGTTAAAGTAACATTCAGAAATGAAATAACATACGCTGGATATTCAGGCACATGTTTCTGAAAGGTGGACAGTTCCTTGCAGTACTCATTATACAGCCATTTCACCTTGAAGTGCAGGTTCATATAATCTGCACTTTTACATAGACGCTGCTTCTCGTGCTCTGGAGAATAAAAGAGTATTTATTTAAAAGTATTTCACATAAAAAACAACCTCCATAACAAACAGACATATTATGCAAACATACCTTCCATAGCGTACTTCATATCTTGTGCAAACATGTTCCACATCACCTCTGCACTGATCTTGCCAACGTTCAGTTCCTGAGGAAACCTTGTGGGGGCAGAAGAGAGTTCTTAAACCCAGTTCTCTATTTAGTAATGCTAATGTATTATTTATTACCCAAGCTCTCTCTGTATTATATAACCCCCCTAGCTGCATCTGAACATCTCTTTAATATTTGAAGTTTGTCCAAGAAAATACAGCACTATTTCAGTTCAGATGTTAGATATCACTCAAATCAAATACAATACATTAAAACTGATTATAATTTAGTAAAAGTCACACGTGTGTGATGTAACAGATTAAACTATTTAGTGTACTCACTGGTTAAGGCAAGGTGTGTAGGAGTTTTTGTCCTCTTCAATGATGGACACAATGAGTGTGATGAGTTTCGACCAGAAGTCTAAGTTTTTAACACTCGGGCCCTGTTCATCTGGAGGAACAGCCTTTGACTGGACAGAAAACAGGGTCAGTTCAGGGTTTTCAAGAGATGTATAATAAAACAATATGTCATCAACTGTCTTACAGGGTCTGTCTGATATTCCCTGTTGTATAGATCATGGCAGTTGTTGAAGATGTATTCATAAGTGGAGTTCAAACAGGCTTTCACACAGTCCTTCACCACTTGACTAGCCCTTGGGGGACTCTGCAATTCCTGGACCTAAACACAAGAAATATACACAAGTAATGTTTGAGGCTCCAAACTACTGTTTGTATAGGGTAATACGGTAATGTTTTCACAATGCGCCTTAGGCTTCTTTTGAGAAAGGGCTGGAACTTCTAGTCTAGAGTGATTTGAAAAGAAAGTGAGAATTGTTCCTTACCTTCATCCTAAAAAATGTTATGCTTGTCAATAGGTCAACGGTGGACTTGAGATCTTGAAGTCTTTCAGGGCTACTGGCTGGGAAATTATTCTGAATGAAAAACAGGGAAAAATAGACGTTTATTGTTTTGTGTCTTACAAATGTAGTCAGTTTATAAATGTTCATATATAGTGTCTCAAGTATATATATATGTACATTGTACATACCCGGTACATGGACAGGTCAATCCTTAAGGAGTTATGCAGCTGATCTAGTAATTTGACAAATCTCTCTTTCTACAAAAACAATAAAAGATATCCTTTAAAAACAGAGGACATAAAAGTGACACTGCACACTAAGACTGCATGCCTAGTTACTGGCTTGTGTCAACAGAACAGTTCATTAGTCAAGTGGGAGGGTCACATCATGCAACACCACAGGCAAGGTACAATTTATTATAAAAGAAAAGGCAATGAAAACTGGAACTTACCCCGAAGTTGGACGCAGCAAATCTATCTGAAGCAGAAACATTGTTGGACGACTGCGTGGTGTGTGCATAGTAGGCATTGATGTTGGCTAGAAGAGTGCTCATGACTGCTGGTACTCCTGGGCACATGTACTTTGATGACAGGCAGGCAAAGTGTCTGTGGTTTGAACAAAAAATTCAAATATTTATAATAGCTATATAGCTTTTTACTATCTCATTCCTGTATACAGTGAAACATGCAAATATGATCATTTTATTATATCATTTTTTACTTTCTGTATATACTGTAGAGTTATTTATATTATTTTTTGCTAGTGATATGTGTGCAGCTGAGCTAATGTGACCTTGTGAATCAATATAATATTAGTATATCTAAAGGCCTATACACTTAACTGAATGTGTAAAGCCTTATTTGATATCATTTCCTGAGGGTAGTTGTTTCAGGGACGTACGTCATAGCCTGGTAGATGGACTCCACTCCATATCTCATGGCAAATTCATCTACGATCTCTTGAGCAGTCTCCTCAAAATACACCTTCCACGCATCATCTCCTTTAGCATCGGGGATCTTCACAACACCGCTGTTCTGCTCCTCTGTGGTGTACTGGAAAAGATGCTGAACACAAGACAACAAGGGGTTACAGTTGCTTTAGGTGTACTTTTTTGCTCACTGGACATTCTGGGAAGCATTCTTCAAAAAATAACTAGTCCCTTAAGATTTCCAGTAGCCATGGTTTAGTTGTTGGGGAGCTTTTCCATGTATTGTATATGCAACAGAAATGTATTAAAAAGCAATGCCTACTATTTGAGATATAAGGTGTACTCAAGACTCAGTTATCCCCTATTATGAGTGTCCTGGTATGATTCAATTATGATTTGACTCATTTGCTTCATTTGTGGTATGACAATCTGTTTCTGTTAATGTTATCCAGTTTAAATCTGTGTTAATGTCAAGCCCTGACAAGATCTCATTTGATAAACTAGATTATCTACAGTACAGACCAAAAGTTTGGACACACTTCATTCAATGAGTTTTCTTTATTTTCATGAAAAGGCAAGAAATCCCACTGATTAACCCTGACAGGGCACAACTGTGAAGTGAAGACCATTTCAGGTGACTACCTCTTGAAGCTCATCAAGAGAATGCAGAGTGTGTGCAAAGTAGTAATCAGAGCAAAAGGTGCTACTTTGAAGAAACTAGAATATAAGGCGTATTTTCAGTTCACTTTTTTGTTAAGTACATATTTCCACATGTGTTAATTCATAGTTTTGATGCCTTCAGTGTGAATCTACAATGTCAATAGTCATGAAAAGAAACTCATTTCATACCAATATTACATTTATATTTGATCAAAATGACAATCCAACCCAAAGGTCAAAATCAGTTTCCTGCTCAGGGTGGCCGGGAACTCCCTTAGAGATAGGGTGAGAAGCTCGGTCACTCAGGAGGAGCTCGGAGTAGAGCCGCTGCTCCTTCACATCGAGAGGAGCCAGCTGAGGTGGCTCGGGTATCTGTTTCAGATGCCCCCTGGACGCCTCCCTCGGGCTGGAGGGATTATATCTCTCAGCTGGCCAGGGAACGCCTTGAAGTCCCCCAGAAGAGCTGGAGGAAGTGACTGGGGAGCGGGAAGTCCGGGCATCTACTGGTGCCTCTGCGACCCGGCCCCGGATAAGCAGAAGAAGATGGATGGATGGACAACCAAAAGTTTCCTCTGAAACCACTGCAGTATTCTAAATCTATATCACAGAAAATCCAAAACTGTTTTCAGATTTATTTGATATAGCGCACCTTTGGATGACATCACTTTGGTTATGAAGAAAACCATAATCACGTCTGGCAAATTGTCTGCAAAAAATATGTTGATGATAAATATTTCTCCTCTTAAAACTCTCCCGGTGAGAAATGAAAATGCTTTTTGCTGCGTTTTATTATCCCCCGTTGAACATCATCTTCATATACGATTCATAAATTTCTAATATTTTGTCTTTACTGCCAGGTTTTTTACTTCTGGAGTCCTCATGAGGTGATAGTAAATGTGCCTGGCAGATTGGGACACATTTCAAGATAACAAATTGATCATGAATAAATAAGGTCGCCACTAATCAAAAAGTCCTATGCTATACACATCCAAATTTATTAGAGCCAATGTGTTGAATTAGAGGACTTACCTTAGGAGACAGGAAATGCAAATGAAAGGTCAAGTAAGGGACTCAATGTTGTCTAGTAATGATGCAAAGTCAATTTTTGCATCGCATTGCAAGGATTATTAGCTACTTAGGTGAACCAACCAGTATAAAATGTATGTCTTTTTTAGGCTCTTAGACTTACTTCCATAAAGGTTATGTTTTTGCTGGCATCAGTTTGTTGATTTTCAATAGAAACTGGAGTGGTCTAAGTGGAAGAAATTGGTAGTTTTCAATGTAAATTTGAGTTACCACGGGGACAGTGGTTTAGCGAGATAGAGCCAATGTCCTCTGCAGTGATGTGGTCGGGGTACTGGACCGTTGTGGTGAAGAAGGCTCTAGATTTACCGGTCGATCTACGTTCCTACTCTCACCTATGGTCATGAGCATCAAAGCTACTTACTACATGTGCAATACTATATCATGTGCAATACAATATTCATCTGAAGTATTTTACCACCTGTGAAATACTCTACTTACTCCTTCTTTAATCCTACCTGCACCTTTGTATTTTTATTGTACTTTTGTATTATATGTTTATTATATTGTTACTTATCTCTTTTTTGCATACTTTTTCTTACCATGTACTATTATTGCATGCTACTAGTACTTCATGACTATCTTAGCGAGTCTAACGGTTCTTCCGATCCAAAGCATTTCATTGTATTTTTGACAATGTGTTGAACCTGCATATGACAAATAAACTTGAAACTGAAAATAGACAAGATCGCGGGTACAAGTGGCCAAAATGAGTTTCCTCCTCAGGGTGACTGGGCGCTCCCTTATAGATAGGGTGAGAAGCTCGGTCACTCGGGAGGAGCTCGGAGTAGAGCCGCTGTTCCTTCACATCGAGAGGAGCCAGCTGAGGTGGCTCGGGCATCTGTTTCGGATGCCCCCTGGACGCCTCCCTCGGGAGGTGTTCCAGGCACTGGGAGGAGACCCCGAGGAAGAACATAGGACCTAGGACACGCTGGAGGGATTATATCTCTCAGCTGGCCTGGGAACGCCTTGGAGTCCCCCCAGAATAGCTGGAGGAAGTGTCTGGGGAGGGGGAAGTTTGGGCATCTCTGCTTAGACTGCTGCCTCTGTGACCCTGCCCCGGATAAGCGGAAGAAAAAGATGGATGGAGCCAGTGTCTTAGCAGAGGTCTGTGCTCTCAAAGTGCTTAAATTAGATATGTTTGGCTAGACTGTTGCACATTTTTGTACCTCCTGAAAGTAACAAATCCCAGATTACATCCACACATAACCACGGCAGTGCATATACCATTTCATTAACAGCTTGGTGTTAATTGCGTTCCCACCTGCCGTGACACTCATAATGCTCTCCCTGTTGGCCCGAGCTGTCAGACTCTTTCCTTCAGCGTGACGGATATTGATTGAAGTAGCTGAACAAGTGTTTTGTTGAGGCAATCAAGTGTTATGGCATGTAATTATCTCACACTGTCTTAGGCTGATAAGAAATATGATAAAAAAAAATAAAAATGCAATGTCTCCAAATAAATGGGAGACAGAAGGAGGCTCACTTCAGGCTGGAATTAGTTTTCAAAGCTTTCATTATCGAGCTCTGTGATTAACATAATTTATTTTTCACCCAAAAATCTGCGTGGTTTTGCTGATCAAATCGATGACAATGCAGTTTTCTTTGTACTGTAGATGCGTATATGGCGGGAAAATGGAGAGTGTTGTTTTTTATTATCATTGTTATTATAAAACACGATGCGGTTAATTGCTGTCATTTCAATATCCAACCAAATGTGCAATTATCTGATAAAGCTTTTAAGCCTTTGTTACAATAACAATGTCAGGATGAAATGGGATGCAGTGCCTTTTTTTATATGATTGAGTGTTGACATCTGCTTTTTCTTTATTGTGTTCTCCATTTGCATTTTCACCCCCATGTTGACTGAAATTTTTATATATAGTGTTACTTCATCTGAAATTGGGGATAAAATATATAAACCCAGCTACCAGAGGTGGAGTACACACTGGCCATTGTTCTGCTATTCAAGATCATTTTTGCAGGTATTTTCTTTGAGTTATTGTTCAGCGCCGCGGCGGTGGTTCAGTGGGTAGATGCTCGCCCCTCAACCGGAGGGTCGGTGGTTTGAGTCCCCAGTGCACACACTGTCAGGCCCTCCCATGGACCCACCACCCGCGGGAGGTACCATGGTGCAATGTGGATCAGGCGGTGGTCGAAGGCTGGAGTTCCCTGCTTAGACTGCTGCCTCCACAACCCGGTTTCGGACAAGCGGAAGAAAATGGATGGATGGATATTGTTCAGGTATCTTCTGAATTGGGTTGCTTTGGCCTCTTGCATTGTAAACATGTAGAAGAGAAAGTTTGACCGTCTCTAGTCTATGGTACCCAAACCCAAACAGAAGAAAGTATCAAATATCACATATCAATCTTGGATGGTCCCCACTGAAAACAAATGGAAAGAGTAGAGAGTTTTAAAAGACTATTTGGAGGTGACTGGGTTACGCTCTAGCTATAGTGACTGTTGTTTTGGCCCAGGGGTGTTCACACTGCTGGCCTCTCGCTGAGGTGATGAGTCCCACCTCTACCGTTGTATCTGCTTTCTTTATGTTTCACTCAGTGTCCCTCTATATTAAAACCAACTGACAGGTAAGCCTGAGGGACACAAAAATTGCTCTGTGAACCGCATTTATACCCTTTCAAAGTTTGTAAACAGAAATTTCTGAATTCCGGAATGGAGGCAAGACCGTAATATGTTTTCAATGGAGAAATTCGCATTAGTCACAAAATATCACAAATGAAGATGGTTTTGACAAATGCTAACCACTCTGCTACATGTAGGTGATGTCAGAGCTTGGTTAGTGAATGTACCTCACATTGTATGTTTATTTAACGTACACATTAGTAACAGTTCTCTTTTTTCTTGATCTTGATTTTTAGGTTTTACTGGACAAGTCCTTACATAAATGTTAATAACCACAATAGTTTTTTTATATTGTATGCTCAGAATTATTCTATCCCTCACCGGAAACACTACATTTTTGTACAGTTAACTCACTTTTGCTCCACTTTTGCTGCTAAAGGGTCTATAGACACCCCTGTTTTAGCCAATCACACCAACAACTCACATGATGTGAGCCAAACAACTCAGTAACATGCTATGAAATATTTTTGGGTTAATATATATATAGCACACGCTGGAATCCTTCTCTAACCTGATCAAATAACACTGTGACACCGTTGTCCATTGTAGCGTGAAGTCCTGATTTGACCCGGTCAGGAGTTGGCCTGCTCACCCAGCACTGGTGTTTTGACCCCTCACTCCCCCCTCTCTGTGGACAGCTCCTCGTGCTACTCTTGAACTTGCCGACAGCATTCCTTATATCTCCGCCTCGGACAGCTGTGATTTATTGTGAGTGCCCTCTCTAGAAGGAGCGCAGCAGGGTTGAAAGATGATTGTCCTCGGCAGAAGAGGAATGAACTGTGGCACGCCGGTGTCAGGTCCCCAGTCGGAGCCAGAGCCAGCTCCATCACTCGGCTAAAGGAGAGAGTTGACCTTTAATCATTGCTGGGTAAGCATATCGCCACTGTCACCTGGATACGTCAGGGCAGGGCTGTATTTACACAGCCATTTGACTTCAGGAAAAAAGTCTGCAAATATAGCTATGTGTAACCTCCATAACACAGGCAGTACACAGAGATATCTAATGCATAATAATGTCACCCATTGCTACCTTTTCCTTTAGTCATCTGCCATAGTGTGCTGGGCAGTATTTTGATTTGCAGCCTATTCATTTATCCAGGCCTGGGACTGGCATAAAGAGTTACCCCCTTTGGCTGATTGGTGTCTAATTGAAAGTACACTACCCAAATCTTCTTCAGTGCTGCAATGGCTGCATTCTCCATATTATTCTATTCTGTGCTGACCTGTGGCATATACCAACAGATAGTGAGAACACATTTCTTGTCTTTACCATAAGAGTTTTGTGGCTTGATAAATGGATACAACATAAACTAGAACCGCCACAGTTCAAGCATAGTTCTGGGCACTATACGTATCTTTACCATTGACGTTTTAGTTTATAAATATTATGAATGCTTTGACTAAATGTATTAGGCATTTCATTTTTCCCTTATCTCGGTATTTGCCACTTTCTCTGCTAGCCAGTTTTCAAACACACAAAAGCAACTGTTACAGTATGATTTACTAAATATCCCCATTGCAAGCTAAGCCTTAAGAGCTCATTATACCTTGGCGTCGAAATTTCTGCCTTTATGGAGTGCATTAAATCACTTCCTCCCACGAACACCACGTCCATGTCACCCACCACCCACCAGTGAATCTGTCACTGACACCTATAGGGATCTACCCCCCACTCATGGTACAAGAGATATACTGGGTTAAAAGGGAGGCTTTCTGAGTGTATTTCATATTGGCTGCCATGTGCTAATAAATGAACAAATGCAGGCTTCATTATTAAGGATTTCACATCTTTTAGACATTGGCCTGTGATTTTGAGTGAGTTTTTTGCAGAATAATCATTAATGCGCACAGCAATTGTTGTTGGGCAACAGAGGTGGGTAGAGCTAATCATTTTACTCAAATAGTTACTTCAAAATAAAAAAAAGTACTCATTCACATAATTACTCGAGTAAGAGTAAAAAAAGTACAGGGGTAAAAAACTACTCCAGTAACTGTTTGAGCGTAATGGCAGATTATTTGTTTAATTTTGAAGAAAACTGATTTTTATATTTTCAAAAGATAAACTAAAAAAAGTCAATACTATTTTTGAAAACTGACTAACAAGGATCAGAATTTCCACATCATCACATTTTTCACATAAAGCTGTTCTTACATGACGCACAGAGGTGGTAAAAGTACTCTTACTCTTTCTAGATTTC
>JAVQKC010085758.1:0-23136 GCA_036025475.1 Philypnodon macrostomus | reverse complement strand
AATTTTGTAGAGCTACTAACCGCCACACAAGCACATTAGAAGCGCTTAATGGAAATACACGTGTGGCCGATAAAGTGATTGAACTCAGCAGACAAAAGGAGAGCTGCCGTTTGCCTTTTCTTTCCCAGAAACTTTGTTGACTTGATTTTTAATTCCAATAATTCAGTCCGTGGGGGAAAAAAAAACAGGATGCAATCATGTTTTAAATGGATGGATATTGTGGGGCTGTCTTGCTTATCAAACTGTTTTCCCTCGTTTGGAAATTGCAGCCTGTCCGCCACAAAAGGACACATTTGATTGATCTGTCCAATAGAACTTTGTTCCAAGGCATATTATTTATGAGCAGATGCAAGTTTTCGGAGATTTCAATATTTCATTTTTCCTTAATAATGGGAGCTTTATACTGTAAATGTATGTTTTTTTGACGTTTTTGGTGAATTAACATTAGACATTTTTAGACACATCTTTGTTCACTTTATTTCCCTGACTATTATCGGTCCAATTCTTTTTTACTAAAATGGTGATCTCAAGTTTTCTATGACGTTCAAACTGTAAATTGTCCCCCCAAAACCACTTCCGGCTATGTCTGTTCCACTATACAGTATACTATGTGCATGCAGACTGTCTTATTCTCTTTATCGATGACAGGAAAGGTGAGTAGCTCTTGTCCAGTCATTTTCTATTGGAAGGAAATCACTCCAACAGAAAGCAGCGCAGTAGTGTTTAATGGTTTGATTGCATTGGAGCAGGCAGCCACTAGTAATACCGTTAAACTCGGCAACAAGAGAAAGTCTAAGAATTAGACTAATGGGTGCTCGTGTGGGTGGACTTGTGTCAGATGTCAGATACCTTCTATAATACCCTCCATAGTGTTTCTTTCTCTCTTTCACCCCCACCTATGCCCATCCCCAACTCATCATAGCTATCTCAGGTTTCCCTCCATTCGTCATTTACACCATGAGCCGGATCACGAGTTCCCTGCTTGGAAAATAAGCTAATATTCCCCCCCCTTTCCAACGTATGCCTACTATCCACTATCATGACCAGATGAAGACACAGTCGGTGCATTTGCGTGTATTGATTGCAGGCAGGCAGTATTTGTGAAGCAGACTTATCATTTTTCTCCGTGCAGTCAGCCGGGCATCAGGGAAAGGTGACTTGGAAAGTATTGCTGTTTTGTGTATAGCATCTTTGACTGTGACCGAGTGTCAGTTATTTTCACTCAAGGGCCTCAGTGTTTATACATTGGAGATTGAATTTAAATGATTTTGTATAGTTTAGGTTAGGAAATCAAGATCTGAACACTCACAAAAAGAGGAGCAGAGGAGCTGAAAGTAATTGTGAATGAAATTTGAGAAAATGTTTTTTGCAGTGCTGGCTTGAAGATTGAATTAAACAGGTGACAAATCAGTGGTTAAGTGTCCTCACGGCAAAACTTGATTGCCGATGTGTATCTAGCTTGACCTTTGACCTCCCTAAACAAGGAGAAAATCATTACCCTGAAAGCAAAAGGGTGGAGACTGTTATGAAATGAATAATTAATAAAGTTATCTTTTAGCCTCATCTTTTTTTTAGACGAATTCAACATATAATTGCACTAAAATAACACTGAGAATCATTATGAACTTTACAACAAAGAATTAATGGAGCCCATAAGTTTGAAAGCTGCCTACCTGGCTTCTGCTTTTCTTGTTAAACTC
Source organism: Philypnodon macrostomus (assembly GCA_036025475.1). Classification (NCBI taxonomy): domain Eukaryota; kingdom Metazoa; phylum Chordata; class Actinopteri; order Gobiiformes; family Eleotridae; genus Philypnodon; species Philypnodon macrostomus. The sequence continues at coordinate 21,436 of JAVQKC010085758.1, read as the reverse complement.
GAACTAATTGGCTTGTGCTCACATGCTGCTTGTAGAACAAACCAGCCAGCCAGCCCGCCGCCTATGTGCCTGCCAGCCGGCCAGATTAGTGGCTGCTGTAGCAATAAAGAGTCGTAGAGGTGCAGCCGGGCCAATGTGGCGCACACACACACACACATTTAAACACTATGTCACACTTGTGCGGGCCGTGTCACCTGTCGCTCACTGGTGTCATCTGTCAGAGCGATCAGGTTTGTGAAAAGGAAAGGTATGAGGACAGTGATGTGAACTGTCAGCAGACAATGCTCAAAGGCCTGTAAAACACTGCAGCACCATGTCTTCATCTCAGCCAAGAGCAAGGGTGAGATGTCGTGTCATGCTCAGAAACACCCTTTTTAATCAAATGTCCAAATACAGTATGTCTGCGGAGGCCTCCCATAGCTCTCCAGCAGGTTTCCAAGCGTTGTGTAGAAAGGGAACAAAAATATATAGATGCTAAAGTTTGGTTTACCAGTGGCCCCTAAAATACACTTTGCTACAGTAATCTTTGAGCAATGGAATTGTGTGCTTTTCCCATTTGGCCTTGTCCTCACTAAGAATTAGCTGGCCCTGTTGAACCGGGCCTTGCCTCTGCTGCCACAAATAGAAATCCTGCCACAGGTCAGGGCAAATTTTCACAGTGATTTTGACGGCTGGCAGTGACTCAATCTATGAAATCCCACATTTTTACAGATAAATCCTATTTCTGCTGAAGTATTGAACACAAAGATGTGTTGCTAATTAAAAAGCTATTTCAAATATGTCTGATTAGATGATTTTCCAGAATGAATTTGTTGTTAGTGATGCAATGTCCAATCATTATTGACTTTAGTGCCGTGTATTTACCCCAGTGTCATTATTGTGCTTTTGAATGATCGTTTGCATCTGTTTTTATTGAATTTACGGTATTACTATGACAGATGAAGGCTAGAGCAAATAATGTGGTTACAGATTCTATATCCAAGGGAACAGAAAGAAGATATAAATATGAGAATGAGCATTTATATGAAATTCAGAAACAAAATTAGGGCCTGGAAGCTTTGCGCAGAACAAGACAAGGACAAATCATAAGGGGGTGGGAGAAAGTGGGGAGATAAATGCTGGTCATTTGTATTCACAAGGACATTTGAGCTGTGCCTTATGGCCAGACATGAATGAGTAGATTTCAATAGTATTGACTGTTTCTTTGGACATCAGCAAACATACAGAGATGCGTATACCTTGTTGTGCACAAACAGCCTATAGTCGTCTGTCTGGAATACAGAGTGGAGCCGCCTGAGGAGAGCCAATACTTATGCATGTTCGTACACTAAAGCCTTGTACAACTTTAAAATCTTTATTTGCTCTTGTTGCAGTGATAAAAAGTACATTTAACAATGTTTGGCATACGTCTTTGTACAGCAAAAAAATCTACTAATGTATGAGTGCCAAAGTATGCAAACCAAGATCACACAATATAGAGGCAGCGTCTCAGGATACATTTTAGACCCCATAAATTTTTAGTGTTAAGGGATTTTTCTCTGCGCCCATGTTAAAAGTTTTTTGGTAAGTTGAGCCAACTGAATATTAATTTGCCATACTATTTTCATCCATACATCATGTGTCATTTTTGATTGAGGGTGTATTCTCCCTGGGATGGGCTGAATGACTGTCAGGCCTGTCTTGTAATAAAATGTACAACTGGTGTTTTCACGCTTGTCAACAATCTGTAAATATATCCATGGATCGGGCAGCCTGGTGCACATACAGCCGACCTGCGGTTTTGATGGCTTTTTTTCTTTGTCTCCATTAGACAGAGAGAGGAAAAACTTGAGCAGCTATGCTTCCCGGCAATTTGCGCTTTCTCCTTCACACAAACACACACACACACTCACAAGTACACGCACACTAGTCACAGGCGAAAAGACATTTTTATAACAAAAATTGGATTCCTCTTCTTCGTTCCTCTCCACATCTCTGCAGACATACTTGAAAACCTGATGTGACAAGTATGGGCTCTGTGTTGAAACAGCTAACAGTTGGTTTCAAGCACAAAGCAGCCATGCAAAAAAGATATTCATTCAAAACAAGTCACTAACAAGTGGCATCAGTCGGACAAGCTTCTGTTCTTTTACAGTTTACATTATTTACCTGTAGCTAGACACTATTCCAGAAACTATGGGCCTGAGGCAGGGCATTTTACATCTTGTTGAATATATCCTCTATAAATGTAAATAGATTAATCAAATTGCTTTATTGGCTTTCTTCTATCAGTGTCCCGCAACATGCAATAAGATAAACTACTAAGGACTAAAATTAATATAATTATATCGGCGAAAGGTGATATTATGGAATCACGTTGGTGCGTGTCTGCAGAACCAACTTGTGAACGTGATAACTCAAAAAACAAATTGCCGGATCAGTTTCAGGTTTTGCACACAGGTACATATCATAAAGACGCCGAACTGTATTGATTTTGGTACTTCTATGATGAATATTAATTAATTTATTATTAATTAATTAATTAATTACATAATGCTGTGAACGCAAAACTCAAAAGGACACACTTACTTTGGCAGAAAGCAATGAAACTTGGTACAGTGATTCTCCACAGTGTACCCAACATAAAATATTATTATGACCCCACCCTACAATAAATAGGAAGTCGGCCATATTGGATTGAAATTGGGAAGTCAGGTATATTTGACAGCCTCTATTTTGCACATACTTTGTTCGATTAGGCTCAAACCTGAAACACCTAATTACCCCCCAGCCCTGAACACATCTGACCAATATGATGCCAGTTACCTCTACAGCACCCCCTATAGACAGAAATAAGAATGTAGTTTTAGGGAAATTAACAAAATTTGGCAAAAACATTCAGTTTCAAATAGACCATTCTCATGTTTGTCATGGTTTGGGGGCGGAGCTTCTTATTTGCTTGTTAAATATAAACAATAAATACAGAAAAAAAACAATAACAAACAAAACAAGTCTATGTGTGAAGGTTTTAAATCACAAACATTATATGCTAAATGATCTAAATGTCAAATCAGTCATTTTGTCATTTGTATGAGATCTGCACCAAACAGTCATCATCAACCTCCCAATGCGGAGCCTAACAAATAAATAGCATTGTGTTATATTAAAAATAATAATAATGTTTATAGCCACAGTTAGCAATTGTGACACATATGCCCCCCTCTTCACACTCTAACTCATATTCCCGCAGCGAAAATTTCCCTTAGAATGATGTTATGGCACATTGTTGTTGACACCGCAATTCCCGTGACTGGTATAAGATTGTCAGTTAAAGTGCAGATTTGACATGAAAAGCCCTCCTCGTTGTTTGTATTTAATATCAGGCGGACAGCTGTATCATTCGTGCAGACTGTAATCAAATTATGACAGCATGGTAAATGTTCCCCCGTGACACTTTCTATTATAAAATGCATATAGCCCAGTGTCAGACAATGTGTGGGTGGCAAATGGGATTGTAAGTGGCACCGCAGAGTGACATTATATGGACGTCTGTGAGATGTAATTGCACTTGTATATTGATGATATGCATAGGTGTGTGTCATTTGGCATTATGATCATTGTCTTATGAGGAAAAGCTGAAGCGCAGATCCCTGACAGTTGTTTTGGTGTGAGTAGTGAGCATAGTTTGAACATTATTGGAAATGCTTTGGCAAACTTTAGTATCTCATTCCACATTGAGATGGTTACAGTTTTGTCAGTAATGGTTTCTTTGGTTGGTTATTCTGTTTGCAAAAAGACAAAAGTTATAGTCGGATTTTGTTGACATTTTGTGGAAAGTTCAGTAATTGGTGATGGAAAAACATTGTTTTTGGTGTGGATTTGCATCGTTGTCTGGACATAGGATTGTTTAGGGACTTTTACTGTGTTCAAGTCTGATAAAAATTTCAAGCAGGAAACAAAGTAATTCTCATGTTTTTCCTTTTGGATCTGTACCATAAGGATTGCTTACAAAATGTATACAATTTCCAAAGATTTCAAGAAATGTCACCAACTGAGAATACATTTAACTACTTAAATGAGGCCTAGACTATCGTATTTATTAACAAAAAATGTTATTGGCATGTCTAAAAAAATCTTTATACTGTAGGTGAAATAAAAATTCAAGAACAACCCAGATAGTTCCTTATATACAGTCCTCTTCCCTGTTGATCGACAGGAGTGCCCTCTCTCCTATAGTGAATATCCGGTGTCCTGTTATTGGATTGGCTCCTTCGTGACGCGGCCCTCTCGACTCTCCACTCCTTGGGCCTGTGCGGTAATGATAATAAAATTGAAATATCCCGGTACTTATCAGTGTATTACCCCACTATCATCAACACTGCAGACATACTCGGACTTTAGAGGTTACAGCGGAGAAAGGGTGATGTGATACACAGCGTGAATATAGAGAGGACGCCAGACAAGAACATGAGAAAGAGCCAGAACAGGGAGAGAGTGACGTGATAGTGACAAAGACAGTAAGAAGGATGCTTTCTAAAGTATAATGTAGTTTGCTATAAAGGTGCTACAAGTCATGGAAAAATTGGGAGGATTCTAGGGGCCCATCACTCACAGGGGCCTAGACAAATATTGGATGTTTATTGTGTTTTGTTTGTTTTGTTATTGTTTACATTTTGAACAGACTTAGCGTGGTCTGCCCCAGGGCAACTGTGGCTAGACAGGACGTTTACCACCACAAGTGTGTGACTGTTGTAAAGCACTTTAAGGGCCTCGAAAAATGCAATATAAATGTAATTAATTCTCAAGACAATGTTAGATTAGTATGCAATGGTGGGGCCCATTGTAATGTGTTTTTCAGGGTTGCCCAAATTACCTAGCTCTGCCCGTAGGTTGGTCGGGCAGTAGGTAAGTAAAGAGGGGTGAAGGACTTGGTGGTAGACAGGCATGTAATGTGATTCTGTGGCATGTGTCCAGACCAAAGTCATGTTAGCATAACCCATTCTCAACACTCCACACTGGCCTTGCTGTACATTTGCGGTAATGTCAAACATCTCACATCTCTGCAGGGCCCAGCACCGTCCCGTTGCTCTCAGCAGTTGTTGGTTTGTGTGTGCAGGAGGAGGCAGGGGAAGGGTGGTGGTGCCAAGGCTCAGATCAGGTTTGGAAATTGATTTGAATGAGTGTTGTGGACAGCTGATAGCTATAAAAGATTTTCTCCTTTCATTTCCCAGGGAGTTTCTCCTTTGATGCTGGCTCCTAGTCAATGCAGCTTTGAAGCTCATCACAGGCACTATACTTGATACTGTGAGTTTGTATTAGTAGCAGTATATTCACTGTATATGACTTCAGATTGCACTGTTAGAAATTCCATCACAGTTAACTTATTAAATATGGGAAATTTAGCAACAAATATTATTGAAAATATAAACATAAATTAAGCTGTTTTATTTGGATGTTTTATTTCTGCTCTTCTGGTTTTTCCACAGCAAATTATCTGCCTCCTAATGTGCAGTGATTTGTATTTTGATTCAGCACTCTTCAGTTATCTAGACTTGGGACAGTCACAAATGGTGCACTTCTTTGTGACCCCTTCTAGTTATATTTATAAATTGCGTATTTAAATTCAATTGAGTGTTGAAGTCCTTAAAGGTCTAGTCTGTAAGTTGACTAAAATAAGTCACATATCCAAGCATTATAACATTTTCTACATTTTATCTGTTAAATTACATGTGATAAAATTTACATTTACATTTACATATGCACAGCTATCTATCCCACTAAATCTTACCATGCGTCACGTCCCAGCCACCTTCAAATTCTCCTTGAGGAATTAGAAATCACTAAAACGCTTTTCGTTTGATCTTCTCCCTCTTCACGTTCCTATGACCAACCAATCGCCACCTCTGATCTAAATCCCGGGAGGCAAGATCCTAGTCTGTTGCTACGGATGCCTGGGGGTCGCGGGGTCAAGTACGGCTAATTTATTCACTCAGTCAAATTTCCTCCTGGCTCATAGAAAGCAGATGGAGAGGTCCGATATGATATCACCCATCTTGAATCACCCAGGGGATAAGACGGGATGGGGAGGAGGAGAGAGAGAGAGTGAGATTGACAGGGGAAAAGGGGAAAATGTAGAATTAAAAGAGGTTAGATTGAGAGATATACGTAGAATAAAGTGTGCCTGGCCATCCAAGTGAAGAGGTGTAGACATTATCAGATATGTGGGGGTAAAGTGTGTGTCTATGTGTGTCCTTATCTCGAGACAAGTGGTTCTGGTCCAATAAGATCCGGGGAGATGGTAGGAATAAGCGGCTTAAAGCAAGATCTAAGATGAGGAAAGGACAGAGGAGAGAAAGTTGAAGAGGAGGACAGAGTGTGAGGACAGAGGACAGTGAAGACACTTGGAAAAAGATGAAACCAAGAAGAAATGGGTGAAGCAATCAGGGTCAAGAGATGATTTTTTTGTTTAAATGGGAAAATCCAGAGAATAACAACGTAGGGGGAGAAGTTTGTAGATCTGTGCTTTTGTCAAAGAGGAGGGATTTATAGGATTTGATCAACGGTGTCAACTTGAGGACACTTTTTCCCAAGAGGGTCTAAATGTGTGGCTTTAACAGAACTGTCTGCTTAAGATCGCGTCGTTCCCAGAGGCTTAAACTACAAGTCTTTGTGTTCTGGGGATCCTTTATAAATAGAAATTCACAACTTGTGTATTTGTTGTCAGTAACTTATTAAACATGTCCAAATATTGTAAAAGTCAAATATTTTCAATTTAAATATAATTTGATGTTCTTTTGATTACATTTAAACTATGTTAAAGAATATTTTTTATTCTTTTATGGAAACTGTAATGATGTTTTTTCACTTTAAAATTGTAACTTTTGTGTTGTGTTTCTTCCATTAGTGTGCTGACCAGAAGAAAACAAGGATTGATCGACTCCCAAAAGACCTTCTTCAACAACATCAACTAAAGAGATGCTTCAGCAGCTTTTGTCCATGGAGTGAGACAGAGAAAAAAACAGTATATGAAGGACTAAACAAACCCAAGAGCACTTACATTGTATGGAATGGAATCCAACTCAAGTGAACAGTACTACAGACATCTTGAAGTCTTTGCAAGTGCATGAAATAACATGCTAATCTAAATAAGAAAATAAATACATAAACAAAAATAAAAATAAATACATATTTACCTGCAGTGCCTATTTTTGACCCTTTAAAGGGTCGTGGACAGTTTTCTCACCCTTTGTTCTAAAAACCATTCAGACATGGACCTCCACCGAGCAGCCTTCAAGATGGAGAGCTCCTCCTATCTGCCCAATCCTCTGGCCTCCCCAGCCCTCATGGTCCTGGCATCTACAGCCGAAGCTTCCCGGGATGCTTCTATTCCCTGCCAACAGCCACGGCCTTTCGGAGTTCCAGTCTCAGTCGAGAAAGACGTCCATTTGCCATTTAATAATGGTTCGTACACCTTTGCTTCAATGTACCATCGCCAAGGTGCTGTTCCCCCAGGATTCCCAAACAGGGACTTTCCCCCATCTTTGCTCCACCTGCATCATCAGTTTGCTCCACCAAATCTGGACTGCTCACCCATCAGCATGCTGAACCACAGTGGGGTGGGTGCCTTTCGGCCCTTTGCTTCTCCTCCAGAAGACCGTGACGGGGTTCCAGGGGGGTATCAGTCCGCCTTTACCCCAGCTAAGAGGCTCAAAGGCTGCTTAGATCCAGAAGCTTCTCCCCACCTGCGGTACTCCGATGCTGAGGGGAAAGAGTATGACTTTGGTGGAGCCCAGATTCCTTCTGGAGGCTCTCCCAGCAGCGCCTTGAAGGCCGTGGAGGACAGTGGGAAAAAGATCTTCGCTGTGTCAGGCCTTCTGTCTGATCGAGAGACCTCCTCCAGCCCAGAAGACCGCATCGAACGCTGTAAGTCAATGACTTTTACTCTACACAGAAATCAGATTAACTCACAGATTCAACACTACAATGAAGAGGCCATCCTAAAAATACAGATAAATAAATGTAAGAAGTGAAGCAACTATTTTACACACAGTGCATATGGCCAAATTGAAGGCTAAAAAACTAAAGGCCTTAAGTGAAATCAAGACTTACAATACACATCAAATAAAACCAAAATATCACAGTAATATCTAATTTGAAGAAAATAGATTGAATAAAGTCTATTATATCGATCCTTGCAGCTGAATATTTTCACTTTTTTCTTCTCCACTAATGTTGGGAGAAAGTCACTTATGCCCAAGATTTTCAGCTCTTGAATAATACTCCTATATCTTTGAATGTCCAATTGTACAGTTCAATTTGATCATTTTTACACACCAGCCTCACACATGCCAGTGAACAATCCTATCTGTGTTTTCTAGTCATTATCTCTCCTGGCTCCCAGTATGCATGTTTCACAAGGCCCCAAGCTCCACTGCTCACATTAGCATTCACCAGTGGAAGGGTGCCATTTGGCCCTCGCGCACTGGGAATCTGATTATTGTGTGTGTGTTTGTGTGTGCATGTGGGTGTGTGGTTCAACACCCGGCCATGCTCTTTGCCATCAGCATTCATCATAGCTCCACACTGGCAGACCCTGTTGCCAAAAGATTTACCCACATACCCCAAACCTTGGCAACCTTTGCTCAAGTTGTAAGAGTTCCAGGCACAAACTCACAAACACTCCACACACAAACAGCTCTCAGCTTGAGCGCCACCATCGTATACACATGTCAACAAGCTGCGGCGGATCTTGGTGACAAATTAGTAGTGGCAGAGACGTGCTCATAGTGTATAATTTAGAGGCAAAAACTTTTCCGTCCAAAGCAATTCGGGTTCTTCTCTTTATTTCCATACTACCCCTTCCTGTTCTTCCCTATCTCTGGGCTTTTGTGTGTGTGAGCGTTGTATCCTTGATGGAACACCGGAGAATCCGAGGCGGCGACCTGAGACTGATCTGATAAAAAGACCACCACAGGAGAGGCGCGGGTCGGGAAGACAGGGCTCAAAGAAAGAAGGAATAGAGAGAAGGAAATTGGGTAATGGCACTAACGCTTTAGCAGAGTTAGACATTCCTTTATTATGGACAACGGCCAGTTAGTCCCAGGGCTGACACAAGGACACAGCATGCAGACTCTGCTCACAAACATTCTAGTGGCCAACTAATAAATATGTTATAATTTCAACGCCAAAAAAGTGTTGCCAAGACATATGTGACACAGCTGCTATGTGTTTCCCTAGATTGAAAAACATGTACAATATAATCAAAACTAGACAGAAGATGGGCATACAGGCTGTTTGTGCTTTCTTTTGGAACAGCTGGATCTGTATCTAATCAGGTTAAATCTTGGCACAAGTATAGCCTCTACTGCTGCTACTGGCTCCTAATGCAATTGGAGGTGTAGCACAAACACTGCTTACAGCAAGAATTATGGGTTCTCCTTCAGTGGTTTTTGGCTATCCAGTGAAGGTGTAAAGAACAAACAACACTTTGGTACAATCCCTTGAGGACAGGGATCTCACACACATATTAGCAGGCTAGCAGTGTTCTGGCAGCTTCACACATACAGTAGCAAGATACAAGCTTATCACGATTTCTGAGATCATTCAGTTCAATTATTCATTCTAATGAACTTTGAATCCAGGTTTTCCATAGAAGTGACTGTTATCTGTGCTGGTCATTTATGATGTGATAGCAAGAAGTTTATTATATATATTATAAAATTTCATCCTGCAACTGCATATTCAGATAATATTGGATCTAAAAGTGCAGACCAAACATTTTTGATCTAGGCGCCTCACTTAGAATAAGGTGACCATATGTACAGTTGTCCCATGTCCCAATATTTGTAAAACACTATGGGACGTTATCAAAAGACGACGTCCCAGATATCACCATTTCAGCCAAAACCAGTGTTTACTTATATGTTTTATTTTTACATGGCCAGTACATTAAAAACACAAGCTCTATCATGAATTTGGAATCAAGAGCTAAAATGTAGCATGATTTATAAAGATGTCCCATTTTTGGTCTGCAACTATATATATCAACATCCTTCACTCATGGTGCTTTGGCGAGAGCTAATTACTTTTCAATGACATATCAAGTATGTTCATTCAGGTGCTTCTTACTCCCTGAAACACAAGAATTATGCTAAAACTACTCAACACACCACAACATCTCCTGCTGTACTTGTGAGGAGCCAGGCTAGGCACTCAGAGCAACAGTGGTCGACTCTTGGCTAAGCCTTCTAAAATCCCCCCACTGCACCTGGAGGCACGTTGGCTCTTAGCTCAACCCGCTAACCTGTCAGACGCTAAACCGCAGCATAAAGGCCCCATCATGCCTTAAGAGGACTATCCATGTCATCCCATTGTAAAAGCTATTAGAATTATTCAGATGGTTTTAAAGGAAAGAAATTATACAAAGAGTGTGGGACTTTTACAGTAAAAGAGAAAAACTAAATAATGGGCTTTGTGATAGGAATTAATGAGAATGTTGACACATGAAGCTAGCCACCCCTCTGCAGAAGGAGCGCTTGTTTGTTTGTCTAAGGGATTTGATGTTTTTGGAGACGTGTCAGTGTGTCTCCAGCACGTTCCACCAACTTTGTTTTTTCTTCGTTACCTTCGCTTGCCGCATCTCAACATGCATGACAGCTGTAGTCCTATTTACAACATTTAATGATTTTTTCTGAACTTGACCATCAATGTCAAACCCTCTAGACGTCTATGTTTTTCTATGTTTCCTCCTAAACCAGTGAAACGGACATAGAGAAATTATACTATAAAAATAGAGAAATAAAGGTCGTTGGGAAGACAAATGTGAATTCCTGGCAGGAATGAAAAGATGGATTCTTTTAGCTCGGAGTGAGGGAAGCCAGGGGAATGGAAGATGGAGGAAGAACGGATGAAACGTTTGAAGAAGGGAGGATGATGAAGAGGAAGAGATGTTGAGCTGAAATCCATCTGCTTGACCGAAATAAAAGCAAAGGAATTCCTGAGATGTCCCACCAAAGATATATTCGCAGGAGACTTTGAGCCAAGAAAAATGCACTTGTTTTGTCTCATAATATGCACAAAACAAAGATTTTGATTGAATGAGTGATGGCAAAGGTCTTGAAAGATTCCCCAGCATATTTCCACTGTGTCACCCAGCTGTTAAAACATACAGTGCCTCCCAGTCTATCTTTGGACCTCTTCAGTCGCGCACGTCATGTTTGTTTCATTTGGGAGAAGCACATACTGTATCTTCATGTTGGAGAATAACCACGTATACTAATGCTGACAACAACTACAGTACATTATGTTGAGTATCACAATAAGCAATAATTATATGCTATTCTGGTGTGTTTTAAACCAAATTATAACTGTAAATAGAAGTAGAAATCAAGGTCTCAATATTTCATCTTTATGTGTAGATAATACCAGAAATATATATTATTATTACGATAAGGATATGGACTGACAAAGAGTACTAAAGCAGGAATATACTTTTTATCATTTCTATTTGGCCACAACATTGAGTTTCTATTAGATGAAGTGATTATTACTAAGCTTCTTGCAAAATTTGCCACTTTTGCGAGAATACATTTGTGTTCACACTGTTACCATCTCCAAAGTGACCTCTACTTCATTTTCTGCTGATGCTGCAATACTCAAGAGGTTAAAGAATCCTCAGTAGAAGATCTGCTCATCCTTCTCCTCCATGTCCTTACAAAAAACCTGCCCTCCTTCTGCCCCCCACCCCGCTCCATCTCAGCCTGTCACGGTCTACTGCCGAGGTTAAGTTAAGTAAGAGTGTTCTAATAATTAGGCCTGGGATGGGCTCGCCTGCCTGCCTCTGCCCCTGCCTCTGGTGTGTGTGTGTGTGTTCCTGTCAGCACTTAGCCAGATGTTAAAAGGCTTGTCCCTCTCATGTTGCCTCCCTGTCAGTCTCACACACTACTCACCCATCCAACCTGATATGTACTGTCTAAATCCTGGTGGCATTATTTACCTGCTAACGTGGGCCTTTTCAACTTATATATAATAGAAATATATTAGAAGTTTCAAAATAATTTCCAGTATACTAGAAGAAAGCCATTTTGAAGGACAGTTAACTCCAATAGGAATATCATTTTCCATATTTGAATAACCTATACTAACCTCATTTACCTCATTACTGGCATGTATTAAGCTCAGTCTCTTAATACTAGATTGAACTTCTGGCAAAAACAAAAGCTTTATCATGTTTTTGTTTTATTTGATTCGACTGCTGCCTTGAGAGATCAAATTGGCCTTTCCCTGGAAATTCAACCCTTCTAACAGTGTACTTGTTTGCACATATTGTTTTCTCCAGTGCAGCCATTGTATTGAAATGGAGTATAGTTGCTGGTTTCCCTCTGTTCTCTCTGGGTGGTAACTGAACCAATTGTTTATGTGTATGTGTGTCGCTCGGTGCGGTCATTGTTGAGATATTGTGCAGATCAAGGATTAGTTGCTTCCTGTCGAGTCCTTTGTCAGCCCTGGCCCTTCACATTGGACACACACCACTGTCCTTGTATGTGGGTGTCTGAGTGTGGGTTGCAAGTTACACAAATGAACCACTAGAGCTGCAAGCTAGATTTGACCAGTACTTTGTGGTTACTCTTATTTTTAAATAACCCATTATGCTAAATTTCCAGATGTTTCTACACAGTTACAATGTGGTTTTTCATCTAAAGCGCAAGTTATATTTTGGTTCAGTCTCTCATGTTTGAGTAATTCTGTTTACTGATTTTAGGATCATCTCTTGTCCTCAAAACACAGTTTCCCTTTATTATGTTGATGTATTTTTCTTTTTTCTTTTTGCATTGACATAGTAATGTGGGTATTGCCAGATGTAGTAGGGTATATATTTGAGCTTTTTCAGCAGAGAAAACAACAACTGCCAAAGAGCAGACATTTTCCAATTTCGTTGCTTCAAGTTAAAATGCTTTGTCCAAAATGAATCCATTAATTTAATTCATAAGATTTCCCGAGCAATAGGTTAAAACAAGTTCATTCTACCCCCCCCAAAAAGTTTCCTTCATCGTCCCACACACGGACAGCGGGGTCATCCTCTCTTCCAGTCCTTCTTTTTTACTTGCACACAGCGCCGGAATTCCACTTTGTTCCCTTGGTGATGTCAGCGTTGGCCAATAAAAAGCCAGCGTTAAAACTCCACCGAGTCTCATACAACTACAGCACACCTGGCAACACAACACACATTTAGGTTTTTAATATGAGCAACACACAAAGGCGCTCATAAGGTCATTGTGTGTCAGGGGTCTGTACCTGCAGCTGTGTGAGAGAAGAAAGAACAATACAGGCTTTGAAGCAGCACAAGTGACATACAAAATAATGTTAGTCAAGCTTTTTTGTTTCTCACTTAGTGTACAATACAGTAACTACAGGAACCACCATATCTGAATGCAACAATTTAATTCATAATATGCCAATTTAGACAAAGAAAATTTCATTGAGTGTGAATATTGCCTCAAATCTGTTGTTTGTTGCTATAGTTGCCAGTCAACAGGCCTAAGTTAGAATTCTCCTCACTAGTATGTGACACCAGCATATGCTACAATCGAAGCAAAAATACCCATTCATACCATGCTATAAGTGCATTTTCTACACCATAAAGCGCACAGTATTGCCCTATTTTCCCCCAAGGTGCCTCTTGATATGGGCCTATTTCTCAAACGAACAGCGGCAAACACACACACTCTTAATACAGAAGTGTTAAGAGATTGTCTACTTTTCTCTTCACTTTCCATACCCTTCCTTCTCCTATCTTCTACAACTACCCCCCGCGCTTCCCTCTCCCCATGCGCTTCCCTCTTCTCAGTAATCTAATCTGCTGCCAGTTTGTGGATGCAGTCTTGTGTGACAGGCCTACACCTCCTCCCTCTCCTCTCACTTTCACACATACACACATGCTAAACCCTAGGCCTGTATCCAAAAAGCCTGTTTACTTGCCTGCAACCCCCCAGCTCACCCCCCCCAGCAGCCTTGGTCACACCCTCTTTAATATTGAATTATTCATCAAATCTGATTGGTTCCCGCTGATGGTGGCCATGATGCATTCCAATAGTTTGTGCAGGTTTTGGAGATGGTGGTTAGCTGTTTTTCTCAACGCACCTATAGCTTCACAAATCTGCTTGGTTACTTCGCATTAAATTACACTTTTGATATATTTGGAGTGTCCTGTCCAAAACCACTTGCACCTGTCACTAACTTGGAAGTGAAACAATGTTAAATCAAGAAAGTTTGTTTTTAGTTGAATTGTACATTCCTTGTAAAAGTTGAAACCATCCCAGGGGAGTAAAGCTTACCATCTGCTACAGAAAGCTTCGAAGTCCCTCAGAAAGGTGAAACAAATCAATAATGGGTGTTTTATATGCATGCCAGTATGTGTGTGTGTGTGTCTGCATGCCCATATGATTTGCATGCACAGAATCCATACCATTCAATATAGGGAGTGGACTGTAGGAACCAACCATCCATGGCTTGTTGAATACAAAAATATACAATAAATAAGATTTTGAGTAAAGAATACATTTCAGATCTACAGCAAGTTGCTCATGTTTTAGCCGAGTGTTAGAAAAAATGCAGTACTGTATCAATGCTTTCAAAATGAATGAAGAGACAAAGATGTGAGTAGCCTACAAACACTGATAAAATGGTGGGAGGATTCTATACACAAAATGTGGGCTAGTGGACTTTTGATTTGAAGTGTGGTCACATGACTGGATTTCGATGTTTCTTGTGAAGTTCACTTTGCTTTTTGTAAACTAATTAAAATAAAGGCTCACAGCATGTCTTCAAACCTGCCTGTCTTAAAACATGTGCACAGTACTGTCATATCTAAATAGCTATAATATTGGGATTGTTTTTTATTGTAGACGTAGTTGCTGCAAATGAACTATCAAACTAAATATTACATCAAGGATGCCCATTTCTTCTGCTAAAGATAAAGTTTATGAATTGCTGCATGATCCGGTTTGTCTTTGGTCGTGTGTGAAATTGCATGCATGCCGTGGGTTTTGTTAAAGGCGTAAACAGTTGATCGTCACGGATTTGCCCGCACTTGAGGTGTGCACGTTTGTTTGTGTTTGATATCTCCAACACCTTGCTAGGTACTTCAGGTTGACCTCGCGCTGCCTATGCATAACTAAAAGGCATTAGTGGGATGCACAGTCTATCATAGTCCAGCACTGCTCTTCCTCATGATGCACTGATCAAATGAAGTCACTACGAGCAGACGAAAGATCATATTTATATTTTTTGGTTAATAAGAGAAATGCTTTGGGCTTAAGTTATCAACTCTACGGTAACTTTTGAAAGTTTCCTTAAATAAGTAAATTCATCTTTTAGTTTGAAATGATTAACTTACAGTGGCTTTGTATTTGATTGTCCACAGGTGTGAGTGAATGGTTGCCAGTCGGCGTATGTCTCAAAGTGTCAGCCCTGCGACTAACTGGCCATTGTCCAGAGTTTCTTGTCAGATCTTTAACAATTACCTCAGAAATAAGTAGCACTTAGTGTCATTTTGTCATCTGCCACGTGGTATGTTTAAGGGAATATATTTGTATATTTATACATACCTTACAGTTTTACACTTGTTTTAAACCTTTGTCACAGAGAGAAACCTAGCCCACTGTTCAGGAGATGAATAATTTAGCGGTGTGTGTATCATCTGTTTACCGTGCTAATCCATCTGTCAGCAGGCACTTATCGATTTGCGCCTGCCTGGTAATTGTGCATCCATACCACACGCACACACAAATGCAAATACACAAAAACACACCACAACAAGACGCACAACACACCTCTATGATGTCCAGGTTAGATCATATATAGATGTAGCTGTCAACCCGGACGTCCGGAAACTTCATTTTCACAGAGTGGTCCTGATTATAGGGGTCAAGGTCACTAAAAACAAAAGTCACAGTTTTTATATTAGATACAAAAATGTATAGAGTAATACAACATGCAGTACAATCACTGGCCACTGTTTTAGGCTGATCTGGTAACTGTCTTCTTCTGCTGTAGCATTCAGGGCTGGTCTTCTGCAGACGGTGATGCAACAAGCTAAATTTAGCCTCTCCTATCATCTCAAACCAGTCTTTTACTTTTGCAATCAACAAGGCGTTTTTGCCCAGAGACCTCCCTCTCACTTGATATTGAAAGACATGGTTGTATGTGAAAATCCGAGTAGTTCATGAATATCTAAACAACAACCACCAACAACCACGCCATGTTCAAAGTTATTTAAATCACCTTTCCTTTTTTCCCATGCTGGGTTTGGTCTTCAGCAGGTTTAACACGCACACAACAAAATGCCATTGCATGAAACTCACAAGCAGAGTCTACCTTAAAAGTGTACCTCATAATATGGCCAGTGAGTGTATCACAATTTCAAAAGTGTTCTTTGAAATCCCGTAAATTGATGTTGGAAACAGTTTAATCCTATTTAGAGAGATACAACTGGAGTATAGGAGAGAATACGTATGTAGTATAATAATGAATCCACGGGCGGCCATTGATGGTTGTAATTATCAAATGGCTGGTTTTAAAAGCTCATTGATTGATGTCATTAGCTCCATGAGTGATTACTAATTGCTCCTCCAGTATGTTAACCACACAGCACGCACACTCGCACACACGACGAACATTCATTAAACAGATACATGCATACATCAGAGGGAATACATGAGCTTGATTCAATAAATGGCCATAGATGGAGGGTTGTAATAAAACATGGAGAAACAGGCAACAAAAATAGATATTTGTTTATCAAAATATATTATTGTATAACTTTATTTTGGTTTTATACAAAAGAAAATTATATAACCAACCCAGTTTTTCATATATTGAAGAATTAGGGGTTCAACGAAGAAAGACCTCAAATTTGCAAGTCAATATCACCAGATATAAAATCTATTTAATATTCGAACCATATTGCCTGATGTAATGTCACTGATCCCTTGTGTTTCAGAATGAGCACATTTGTTTAAATTTATCATTTTTTTGTGAGGATAAAATATAGAATACAAATAAAAGTAATCATTGAAAACACTGACCAATACAGTGATCTCATACCAGTCCATCTGCCATCAAAAGCAAGTGATCGTAACATAAATCAACCATTCAAGTCAATATCTTCTTTTGTGAGTGTCAATTTTCGTGGCCATTTAAGGAAGACTAATCTGTCGAGGATATGTCCAAATCCTTCCCCTTTCCTTCCCCCTTCCTTCCCCTTCTGTTTCCCCAACGTGCTCGGCAGGGTTCATTTCGATATGGAACGTCTAATATCACATCTCTGCGGCAAAATGCTCGGAATTTGGCTCTACCCCGAAGCAGCATCCCATTGCTGTCTGTGCTTCCAACTGTTTTCTGTGTGTTTGAGTGTGACTTCCGTGAGTGTGTGTGTGTGTGTCAGGGGGTGTTAGAAGAAGGCAGGGGCTTAGCTAGAGCAAAAGAGAGCAAATCTGTCAGCTCTCCCTGGGCAGACAACCCTTCTGACCCTCATTCAAAGACATATTGATTCTCCTCTGCACCCAACAGGGGAGGGCCATGAGGGTGGAGTTGGGGAGGGGGGTGTGGGCCAGCGCACAAGTGCTTAACATATCCCCAATCGTTCCCTCTTCCTGTCTGTAAGTACACAGGTCCTAGCGGGATGCTTGTTTAAGTTAATGTCATCTTGTATGCTATATATTTTAGTGTTGATATAAGCAGACCACTAAGATAATGTGAAAGTTCATGTCAGAATAAGAACATATACAAAATGATACAAAGACTCAAGAAACTTCAATGTTCAGTGTTTTTATTTTGAGAAAAAAGTCAGTTGGTAAAACAACACTCATCTTTCGCACTTGTTAGCTCTGTTGTTGTCCAGCCTAATGGCCTGTGGGACATCTCCAGTCAGACCCTGTAGACTGTTAGGATCCTTGTGTTTACTCTCAGTAATTGTCAAAGCAGTGTCACACAACAATTTGACCAGGGCCTAAAGGCCAGTGGTGGAAGATTAGAATCGACTACTGCTGAAATCATGCTGAAGATGCTGCTAACCACAGCCTCTGACTATGTGATGATGTAAACTCTGGAGTGACATGGTTGTCAGTCCATTACAGAAACAGTGTTCCTAAAATATGATTTGAATACACAACACTGACAAATGTACAATGAAACCCATTGTTATACAGATTCATTGTGAAACATATGTATGATAAGAGGAGTGGATAGATTTTTTTGCTATTTCTGGGCAAGCCTGGTAAAAAAGATTTCTCTGGAATAGCTAGAGGAAAATGTCTGGGGAGATGGAAGTCTTGCCATCTCGGTTTAGACTGCTGGCCCTGCTCCCAGGTCCATTAAGGGGTAGAGGATAGATGGCTTGATATTCTGGGCTGGTTTGTATTGACCACACAAGCACTGACTTATTATTTATTACTTATTTTTTATTTGTGACTTTTTGTTTGACTTTTGGTTGTTTTAAACCAGCTATCTTATTTGCTATACCTGATTTAGTAACCAAGATCCAGATGAGAATTGCATTTGTCCAATGTGCCTCCACTCTTGTGACCCCGGTCCATCAGCGTGTCCTTAGGTCTGGCTGAACAGCTCGTGAGAGTCAGAGGGGAGTGTAGTAGCAGGAGGTAAGAGCCTGACATTGTGCACTGGATGTCTACAGCGTGTTAGCGATAGCATTATGTCCGCAGGCCGCATGCTGACCCTGCTCTAACTGATGTGTCTACGCTAGCGGTCAGAGGCATAAGCTGAAAAATACTGCCTGTGAAAATGAGGGGCAGGTGCAGAACCGCAGAGTAACAGGAAGAGAAAGGACAAAAAGAACAAGTGAAAGTCAAAACAGGTGATGGACTAAAAATGTGAATTAGGGCTGCATAATGTTTGTTACTGCGAGTGAACCAAAACTGTACTGAAGACTGAGCCAAAGCTAAACCCAGCATGAACCAGGACAAAAACACAACTAGACCAAACTGATAATTGATACAAATAAATCTGTCTTTATAAAGAATTGGTTATGTTTGTTAATCCTTCTAAGATCTGTACAAATATTTCTGGAGAACCATAACATTATTGCGATAGATTTAGTTTTCTCTGGCGATATATTGTTCAGTCCTGCTCTGAATACCTTTGTGAGACAAGCCTTGATCTGTGTGCTTAATATGTCAAAACACCTTAGGGCATTTAAACACACATTTTGCTGTTTTTTAGTCAATACCCTCATTTAGATAGTAATTCCAAATGCATTCTTCGGCCCTTACAAACACATCACACGCTCATCAATAAATGGTTCAGATGCTAATTATGGCACTTGCCCTGAGGGTCGACAAATGAACCTTCAGAATGTGAAAATACCTCCTGTACACAGCACACATATGATACTAACATTGTCTTAGTTTAGCTGTTACGGAAATGACTGTAGGCATGAATCAGTAATGATGAGAACACATCATATGGACAATTCTTTGGCTAGACAAAAAGTAATTGTAGAATTTGATAAGGTATAATATGCTTATAGGAAATTGCAGAAAACAAAAAAAAATCCCAGTTAAGATTATTTACAAAAAAATAATATATAACAGTAGAGAATTTAAGATCTGTTGATGACTGTAAAATAATGAATAAGTGCATGTCCCTATGAAGTTTAGTTGAAGCGTTACTGTATATTTCTGTATTGTCTTCCTCTACCACCATGTCTTGTGCACACAGCAGCAGCAGAGCGGGCCACAGATGGCCTGGTGGTGTCAGGGTGAGAGGGGTTTGTTAGGATCAAAGAGCTCCAGTGTGGCCCCTCCACCCTTCACTTGCTTTCTTCTTCTCTTTTCTCTTTCTCTTCCCATGTTTTCAATCGTGCTTCCTCATTCTCCACCACCCCCTTCCTCTCCTGTCTGCGTGCTTCATTTTTTCTCCTAATCTGTCCATCAGAAGTGTTGATAAATTATTCATGTCATGTGTCTGTCCCCAAAGCCTTGTCACCTCTCTCCGCAGCGTGCTTCCTCTGCTTGCTCTTTTTCCGTTGCCTTCATCCTGACCCGTGATCATCGGCCCCGGTAACCCCTGCACTACTTAACATCGTCTTTTTTTAGGTCTGTTTTTTGGGTTGACGTGCAAAAAACAATTTCAACAAATGTTTTGTTATTGCATTTGCCAAGTTAGAATATACCCGATGACTTGTAAAATATGTATTGATTGTATTTTTATATAGATGGTCAATTTGGTCATTCAATATCACAGTTGTATGATGATGTCTGTTCTCTCATTCACATTCTGTCGATAAAACAAAGGTGGGGATTGCAAATGAAGATCAGTGATGAAAAGCCAGACGACAATTGTAGAAATAATCTTTTGACTGATCCACCATTCTCTCCCCGAACAATTAAAGAGTGGTTTATATCGGCTAATACTGTAGAGCACTCAGTCCCGACTCACACGTAGTTTTCTTCAGATAAAGTTTGCTGGGGAAAGCTATTAATCGTCGGAAATCCCGTTGAATACAAAGTTGTGGAGTGCAGTGATTAGTGGTAAATTGCCTTGTATTTCCCTGTTGGTGGTAGTGTGTGTTTGTGTGTGAGGTGAGGATTGCACTTTAGGATGCACTGTAAAACTTTAACCGTTCATTAAAAATAGGAGTTCACCCTACAGTTCAGACAATCGACCCTTTAAAATGTTTGTCAAATGGAATGTTGAAAATTCCGGAATGGAGGTGAGTTAATTTTACCAAAAAAAATAGGATTTCTTGGGAAGGATAAAATAATTCTGAGCACACAATAAAATCTATTGTGGTCATCAGCATTTCTGTAAAGACTAAAGACCTGTATAGACCTAAAAATTCTACCTGTATACTAATGTGTACATTAAATAAACATACAATGTGAGGTACTTTCACTAATGTTTCCTAACCAGGCTCTGACATCACCTACATGTAGAGAGTGGTTGTCATTTGTCAAAACCATCTTAATTTGCAATATTTTGTGGCTAATGCTAATTTCTCCATTTAAAATGTATTAGGGTCTTGCCTCCAGTTGCTTTCATTCCGGAATTTAGAACTTTCTTTTTACAAACTTAGCACTGTATAAAACAGAAAAAAAGAGTACAGATTTGATCATATAAAATCAATCACAAAAATCTCAGGTGTATATCTTGGAGCGCTAGTCTTTCTGTAAAAAAAATGTTTGTGACTGTTTTAAGACATGTGACCTGGCCCAAGTCTTCCAGAGACAGAAAAGACTAGAACTTTATTAACCCTGCAACAATGATAAAAGAAATTAAAAAGTTCCATAGTCTTAAAGAATCCCAATCACATTGTTAGATTAGGTGAACCAAAATATTAGTTAGTGTAACTTCAAAATTTGAGTCAGCATTTCGCAATCTCTCTCTCTCTCTCTCTCTCTCTCTCTCTCTCTCTCTCTCTCTCTCTCTCTCTCTCGCTCTC
>JAVQKC010085748.1:0-38697 GCA_036025475.1 Philypnodon macrostomus | reverse complement strand
ACTTCCTGTTTGTTGTAGGGTGGGGCCATAATAATATTTTATGTTGGATACACTGTGGAGAATCACTGTACCAAGTTTCATTGCTCTCTGCCAAAGTAAGTGTGTCCAGGGTCCCATAGGGGTAATAAACATGGGGGCCCTATAGAGGCATTCTTTATTTGACCTCTGTACATTAAGTATACAATTGCCCGGATCAATGTGCCAAAATTCACGCGATTTCGTTTGTTCAGCAGGATTATTGGCTCAATAAAAGTGCATCAAAACATTAATTAGTGAATTACTTAATTGTCATTAATCGAAGATGTACCAAACTTAATTCAGTTCTGCATCTTCATGATATGTAACTGTGTGCAACAGTTGAGAAATATCCAGCAAAGACTTTTTGAGTTATTGCATTCACAGTTTTGGCCAGTTATTAATTAATTACCTAATATTCATCGAAGAAGTGCCCAAATCGATACAGTTTGGTGTCTTTATGGTATGCACCTGTGTGCAAACGACACGCTGTTTTCGCCGATATAATTACGGACTACACCTTTTTTAAAGCTATTCTTTTCTTGAATAAAGTAGTTGCTGGTATAGACCTGTCATTTGATCCGACAGGGATTCAAAGACATCCTGTTCTTCTTTAGGCAGTGGTTCCTCTTTTTCTAATGGCTTCTCCGTCGGTTTGTTCTTTATGCTGATGTAGGGTCCTCCCAGAGACAGGTCCACCAAGCTGCCTTCTGAATGCACCAACCTGAAGAGAGAAACATTTTAAAACACTGGTTCAATAAAATTTTATTTGTATCGGCGAAATGGCCCTATGCGTCTGTCACAACTGGCACCTTAATCAGACATATGATTTCTAAGAGTTTTTATATTGTTAACAAGCAATCAAGAGGCCCCCGCCCCCAAACCATGACAAACCATTTGACTTTTTTGATTAGTCTGGATGTTTGTGAAGGATGCTTTTTGCCAAATTTTGTAAATTTCCCTAAAACTATATTGTTCTTTCAGTCTATAGGGGGCGCTACAGAGGTAACTGGCATCATATTGGTCAGATGTGTTCAGGGCCGGGGGAGTAAATAGGTGTTTCATGTTTGAGACTTCCCATTTTCAAACCAAAATGGCCGACTTCCTGTTGTAGGGTAGGGCAGAGAATCACTGTACCAAGTAAGTGTGTCCAGTGTCCCATAGGGGTCATAAACATGGGGGCGCTATACAGGCATTCTTTATTTGACCGCTGTAATTATATCGGCGAAACGACGGAATTATGGAATCACGTCAGTGCGCATCCGCAGAAACGAATTGCCGGATCAGTTTCAACATTTGCATACAGGTACATACCATAAAGACGCAGAACTCTATCGATTTGGGTACTTCTACGATGAATATTAATTGATCCGTAATCAATCAATTAATTAATTACGGAAAACTGTGAACGCAATAACTCAAAAAGTCTTTGCTTACTTTGGCTGAGAGCAATGACACTTGGTACAATGATTCGCCACAGTGTACCCAACATAAAATATTATTATGGCCCCACCATACAACAAACAGGAAGTCAACCATTTTGGATTGAAATTGGGAAGTCTGGTATATTTGACAGCCTCTAACTTGCACATACTTCGCCCGATTAGGCTCAAATATGAAACAGCTTATTACACCCCGGCCCTGAACACATCTGACTAATATTATGGCAGTTACCGCTATCGCGCCCCCTATAGACTGAAAAAAGAATGTTGTTTTAGGGAAATGTACAAAATTTCTCAAAAGACCCTTAGAAATCACACATGTCTGATTAAGTTGCCCGTTGGTGCCAGTTGTGGCAGACGTATGTGGGCATTTCACCGATATACACCTTGCTGTCGGGGAGGACAGCGTAGGCCTAGTTTAAATTGTAAAAAGTGCTTGCTTTGCTGTTTTGTTTGGCAGTGTAATTAATCAAATTGTTTGTTTTATAGTCAGTACAGTAAATACTGCACTACAGCATCTTGTTGAAAGAAAGAACATTTTCACTTCATTTAAATTATTACAGCTTCAAAGATCACATTTCACAATGCACACACACTCACATACAGTAGTTTTGAGTGACAGAGAAAACCACCCCACTGTGCTCACTGACTGTGCTGTCGGCTGAGCGGGATAAAGTGTATGCCTGTGTGGGAGTGTTATGGTGACTGCCCATCCCCCACTCCTGCTGGCTGCATGAACGGTTCTGCTCTCCTTGCTTCTTGCTGTCAGTGTGCTTTTAAATGGTTGCTAAAGTAAACTAGAAAATGATCGGAAAACACAGACCTCCGCCAAGGCAGCTAATTTTTCCTATATGCAATCGATTCTATATAGATCCTTCTGTGGGACTGGACCTTAATGACCTAAATTCAAAATCATTCAAACCATCTAAATAACAATGAGAGGTTATCAAAACCATAGAAACTTCACTAATATCCTGATCTTCTAAAACATGTCTCAAAAAAGTTACTCATTAGCTACACTTGTTTACATAAGAGCACTTTCTGTGAAGAATGGGGGAGAGAACTCTTGCCTGCCTTTTTTGCTTTGGCTTGCCTCTGGGCTAATATTTGGCACTCTTTGAAAAAATCCTGGATCCAGATGGGCAGCCGGATCACTCCCAAAATCTAATCAATTGTTCTTCGTGTCACTCCTGACCTTCCCATCTAAATCCATTCAGAAGTTGTTTTGAGTACAGTTGCCAACAGTTCCCTCCCCCATCCTTTACATAAAGTGCTCTTATGTAAGCAAACCAAAATAGTGTCGTGTTGACATTCTTTGAGACAATGTGCTGCACAATTAATCGAAATCGAATCCAGATCACAATTTTAATTGTCGCATTTAGAGAATCTCAAAAGGCAATTCTTCTTTTTTACTTTAGGTAATACAAAATATATGTGTGAAGTGGTTTTGATATCCTCTCATTGTATTAAGATGATTTGAATGATTTTGAAGTATCTTGGACTGCTCCAGTAGAAAACATCTGAAAAGAGGAGGGACTCCAACTGATATGACACAGCCAAACAAGGAACTGCTAAATTAGTAATTCAGTATAATAAATTGTCATTGTGATTTTGAATGTTTTTGTAAAAAATATAGCGGCATACGTTACTTTTTTCAGCGTCCCCATGTTGCTAATAAGTTTTGCTAAAAGGCTTGTTTTCGGCAAACCTAAAGCCCGCCTACTCATGGCAATGCTGTCACCTGATTGGGTCGCACCACCAGTGGTGTCGATCAGCGGGAGCAGTACAAGATAGACTTTTGTGAGTTTGGAAAACAACTAATCTCGCGAGAATTCAGCTTGCAGCGCAAAAGGGTTGTCCAGTCCCACAGAAGGTTCTATTTAGAGCCGTTTGTTTTAAGAGTTTATAGGGGAAATGAGCTGCCTTGGCAGAGGTCCGTGCTCCTTACTTTGTAGTTACAAAATGCAATATTATTACTTCCACCAAGGAGGTAATGTTTTCACTCCCGTTTGTCTGTTGGCAACTTTAAGCAAACAGATTTGGATGAAAGTTTCAGGGAAGGTCAGAAATGACACAAGGAAAAAATGATTTGATTTTGGGAGTGATCCGGACCACCATCTGGACCCAGGACTTTTTAAAGAATGGCATCTGTTAGCAAGAAAATACTGCACTGGTTTTGAATTAAATTTGAGGAGATCACAAATTACACAAAGAATTGTTTGAATACATGGTCAGAACGTCAATAGCTCTCTCTCTTCCTCCTCTTTCATCACACAAGGAAAAGTCGGGACCAAAGTTAGTAAAAATAATTTTAATGTCTCGCTCACTATAAAACAATGTTAGGCTTTTTTTCTCATTTTAGGCCAGAATAAGCTCATATGTCCATGTTATATTAAGCAACAACATGGGGAAGAGCAGGCGCAGAGTGTGTCACCCCACATGGCTCAGTGCCTCAGGTTCGGTGTGGTAAACAAAGGGCCGCATCTAGTGTGTCTTCGGCCTGAACTGTGAGAGTAGTGTATTTTAACTAGACAATTTTGACAATATAAACTATCTTCAAAATGTTATCATATTACAGTCAAAGAGGACAGAAAGGGCAGTGCATTATTTGATAAAAAGCTGGTTTGTTTTTGTTCTTGTTCTTGTTCTTGTATCAGATGGTGGTAAAGACATACATGGACATGGATCAAGATTCAGAAGAGGAGAAGCAGCAGTATCTCGGCCTGGCTCTCCATCTTGCCTCTGAGTTCTTCCTCAGAAACCCCAATAAAGATGTACGTCTGCTGGTGGCCTGCTGTCTCGCTGACATCTTCAGGATTTATGCCCCAGAGGCCCCCTACACCTCCCATGACAAACTCAAGGTTAGGATTTGACATCAGACTGAAGACCTAACAAACTCCCTTTATCAAAAACAAAACTATTTTGTATTTTTTTTCTAGGATATTTTTCTCTTCATCACCAGACAGCTAAAAGGCCTGGAAGACACTAAGAGTCCTCAGTTCAACAGATACTTTTACTTGTTGGAGGTGAAATAATTTGATCATGTTTTATAATGGATCCAACATGTTAAGAGTACAGCAGAGTTTAAGATTAATGTATTTTTTAACTCTCTAGAACTTGGCATGGGTCAAGTCATACAACATATGCTTTGAACTGGAGGACTGCAATGAAATATTCATCCAGCTCTTCAAAACCCTCTTCTCTGTTATCAAGTGAGTCACTATTGATGGCAGACAAATTGTCCCCTTTTGAATTAGAAAGTTCCATCTGCGTTTTCACTACTTTTTAGTAAATCCACTTCAAGGCTTTACATATAAAAAGCTCAAAAGTAAATAAAACTCAACAAAACACTTTATAACACTGTTATAAAGATTAGGTATCCAAATATAGGAATATATAAACTAAATTTTTCCAAAAATGTCTAATAGAACCGTATATTCTAAGGGGACAAAATATTAGCACAACTGCTCAGTTTTTCACACAATGCTACAAGCGTGTTTTAGGTCCTGTCCATATGGAGAGGAACTTGGGCGTATCCTCAAAAGTATTTCAAAGTATAGGCGTTTTATCCACACAGATCTGCCGTTTTGGCGGCCCACAAACAATATCTTTTTTCCACGTTTTCGAGCAATAAGCCTTTTTTCTGAAACGATTACTTTATAACAATAACTCAACGGGCCGGGCATGCTGTGTGAACCTGGGTGGACACTGGTATTTTCTAAAACAATGCCACCTTTATGAGAAACGTCTTATACAAATACATTTTTGTCTCTGTGTGGACTATGCCTTAGTAGCTTTGATTTTTACAATCATCTGCTCTAATCTGCCTAATGAAGAGTACTTTTCTGCCCACAGCAACAGCCATAATCAGAAAGTGCAGCTTCATATGATGGACCTGATGAGTTCGATAATTATGGAAGGAGATGGAGTCACACAAGAGCTGCTTGATACCATCCTCATCAACCTTATTCCTGCACATAAGGTCATTTACAAAAAAAACATTAAAATGGCAACCAGTATGGATTAAATAATCTCACTAATATTGTGTTGTGTTTTTTTTCTCTTTCCAGAATTTGAACAAACAAGCATATGATCTTGCAAAAACACTGTTGAAGAGAACGGTTCAGACCATAGAAGCATGCATCGCAAATGTAAGGATTGTTATATTAGTAAAATAAAACTACTATTTAAAAAGTGCGTTAACTCATTTACATTACTTCATTTTTCCTCCATAGTTTTTCAATCAAGTTTTAGTGATGGGAAAGTCATCAGTCAGTGACCTTTCCGAACATGTATTTGACCTCATCCAAGAACTGTTTGCCATCGACCCAATGCTGCTCACCTCTGTCATGCCACAGCTGGAGTTTAAACTTAAGGTAACTAACATCACCCTAACCTCAAATTCAACAATGTCTCTGCAACTGTCAAAGGTTCTGTTTAGAGGCTTGAAATGTGTCACACCTCAAGCACGTGATCTACATTTTTCTCATTTGAATCTTATTTCATTTAGTAATTGAAGGTCACTCCATTCTTTATTGTAGTTAAAACAATTCATGGACACAATAAACGTCAATATTCAGAATCCATGATTCCTTACTTTGTTACTACGTATAAAAGGCTCAGGTAAAACATGTTTCTGTTTGTGCAGAGCAATGATGGGGAGGAACGGTTAGCTGTTGTGCGGTTGCTGGCGAAGCTGTTTGGGGCCAAAGACTCAGAGCTGGCCTCACAGAACAGGCCGCTGTGGCAGTGCTTTTTAGGCCGGTGAGTCAAACGAGTATACTAACCATACCAAACAATTCCTTTACACTATTGTTCCAAAAATAATTGTAGATTTTTGTCATACAATTGATCAGTTTAGTGTGTTTTTGGACCTAAAATAAGTTTGTGCAAAGGTTCAACGACATCCATGTTCCAGTGAGACTGGAGTGTGTGAAATTTGCCAGTCACTGCCTCATGAACCACCCAGACCTGGCCAGAGACCTCACAGGTTAGTGTTGTCATTTCAGCTTCAAGTGCTCATGTGCCCTTTTATAAATACTGTTGTATTTCTTCTTGATCTCATCAGAATACTTAAAGGTGCGCTCCCACGACCCTGAAGAAGCCATCCGCCATGACGTCATTGTCACCATAATAAACGCTGGAAAGAAAGACCTCAACTTGGTCAACGACCAGCTGCTGGGATTTGTACGAGAGAGGACCTTGGACAAGAGGGTAAGGTTAATTTTATCCATCAAAGTGGTTATACTGACATACTACACCAAAAACCCCTCTGTTTGAAAATGGTTCAATCTAGAACTGAGGGTCTCTAAGGATGAAAAAGAAAGTGTTTAGTTAGTTCAATCAAACCAAAGAGTAATCTTTGTAACAAATCCATAATCAAGTGTAAGGGGTCATTATGCCGACCACATTCCTCCATTGATTATTAACCATTGTTTAATGTCCGTCTTCTCTTGTGATCACAGTGGCGAGTGCGTAAAGAGGCTATGATGGGTTTGGCTCAGCTTTATAAAAAATACTGCCTGCATCATGAGGCTGGAAAAGACTCGGCTTTAAAGATCAGCTGGATCAAAGACAAACTGTTGCACATCTATTATCAGAACAGCATTGATGACAAGTGAGGGCACCAGCATTAACAGCATATTTTACATTCATTTCACTGTAATGGCTGACTGTGTTTTTACAGGTTATTGGTTGAAAAGATCTTTGCTCAGTACATGGTCCCCCACAATCTCGACACAGAAGAGAAGATGAAGTGTCTGTATTACCTCTACGCCTGCTTGGACACAAATGCTGTAAAGTCAGTGAACCTTCAATTTTAATTGTACTTTGGGTGGAGTAGCCAATAATTTTACTCAAGTAAGAATATAGTTACTTAAAAATGACTCAAGTAAAGTAAAAATTACTCATTCACATTCAAAGTACTGGGTGAAAAAACGAGTCCTGAGTAACTGTTTGAATATAATGTCAGATTATTTGTTTAATTTTGTTTGTTGTGCAGTAAAGTTACTCTGAGATGTACAATATAAAAAATGTACTCAAGTAAATGTAATTGAGTAAATGTAACTGATTACTACCCACCTCTGACTTTGGCATATTCAGAATGTGTGAAATCCTTATGTGTTTTGTCTTTTCCAATAAGGGCTCTGAATGAGATGTGGAAGTGTCAAAACATGCTGCGAGCCCTTGTTAAAGAGCTGTTGGATCTACACAAGCTGCCTGTGGTGTGTAAACGGCAACAATATTAGTAAATAGTTAATGTTCCCACCTCTTCACTAACCATATTTGATCCTCTGGCAGTCTGAAGCCAACAACACAGCCATGTTTGGGAAGCTGATGAATATAGCCAGTAAGTTTTAATTTTAGCCAAAGACGTACATCTTATTACACAGTTTGTTAATACAACATATTGTATATTCAGAAAACCTGCCTGATGCTGGAAAGGCCCAAGACTTTATGAAGAAGTTCAATCAAGTTCTTGGGGAAGATGAGAAGCTCAGATCCCAGCTTGAAATGTTGATCAGCCCAACATGCTCCTGTAAACAGGCGGAAATATGTGTGGTAAATATGGGCTAATACTTTGTATGTATATTTTATATCGGTATCCTATGTAGAATAGAAGTCCCCTATTTCAACACTTGTAGCAAGCATCTCGATTTATAACTTTATACCTGTCCACAGTTATTATACATGAAGGTTTTTCTGGTCTTTTTGCAGAGAGAAATCACAAGGAAGCTGACCTTTCCCAAACAGCCTACCAACCCATTTCTAGAGATGGTCAAGTTCCTGTTGGAACGCATTGCTCCTGTGCACATAGACTCTGAAGCCATCAGGTTTGACATCTGTTTGTTCAAACTCTTTGTACTAGTATGTTTTAAATAATGTTTTATATATTGTATTTTTGTCTGAAATTGTATAGAACCTACTTTTACATTCATGGAGACACCTAGTGGTGGAACAGTGTAATTGCCATGCATTTATTTATTATTGATGGCCATTATTTCAGTGCCCTAGTGAAGTTGTTGAACAAATCAATTGAGGGAACAGCTGATGATGATGAAGAGGGTGTCACCCCAGATACTGCAATTCGTGCCGGCCTGGAGCTCCTTAAGGTATGACACAAGCAAGTACTCAAGTGTCTGATGTAATATATAGAGTTTTGAACAAACTAATGAAAACATTATCCATCTCTTAGGTTCTGTCATTCACTCATCCAACTGCCTTTCACTCTGCTGAGACCTATGAGTCTTTGCTCCAGTGTTTAAAGATGGAGGATGACAAAGTGGCTGAAGCAGCAATCCAAATATTCAGGAACACAGGGCAGAAAATTGAGACTGAACTACAGCAAATAAGATCGTAAGAAAAAATACATTTTCGGTCTGTTTTTTTTGTGATTAGTAATTCCTCAATGTTTGATTTCACATTTATAATTTTTGAAGTACTAGTGTTCAATACCAGTAACAGCATTTGTTTTGTGTTATTCCTTGTTAGCACTCTGATTCCTGTCCTGCATCAGAAAGCAAAGCGAGGGACTCCTCATCAGGCTAAGCAAGCGGTTCACTGCATACATGCCATCTTCAACAACAAAGAAGTGCAACTGGCACAGATTTTTGAGGTAGAACACATTAACATTGTGTACATGTAATATTACTGTAATGTCATGTAAATGTTCTGTCTTTAATATTACTGAACTCTCATGTAAATGTTCTGTGTTCTCATGCAGCCACTTTCACGCAGTCTGAATGCAGATGTGCCAGAGCAGCTCATTACTCCACTCGTGTCTCTGGGTCACATCTCAATGCTGGCTCCAGATCAGTTTGCTTCACCCATGAAGTCCATTGTGGCCAACTTTATTGTAAAGGACCTGCTCATGAATGACAGAGTATGTTTGATTATATACTATCTTGTATATTTGCATGTATGTTAAAAATGGTATATAACATAAAAATACATTGTAATGTTTCAGACGATTGGAAACAAAAATGGAAAGCTGTGGTCTACGGATGAAGAAGTCTCTCCTGAGGTGTTGGCAAAGGTAAAATAGCACAACTGTCTGGCATCGTTTTTATTGTATTTACACGCTCTATTGTATTTACACGCTCTATTGTATTTACATGCTCTATTCCATTGTATCACCAGGTACAGGCCATCAAGCTCCTAGTGCGCTGGTTACTAGGAATGAAAAATAACCAATCCAAGTCGGCAAATTCCACGCTCCGCCTGCTGTCTGCCATGCTGGTCAGTGAAGGAGACCTCACTGAACAGAAGAAGATCAGGTTAGACCTAGAAATGTGCTGTGATGCTTTTTAAAGGATTTATGTAGCACAAGTTGACCTTTAAGTTTGTTCTTGCAGCAAATCTGACATGTCTCGACTACGGTTGGCCGCGGGAGGAGCCATTATGAAGTTGGCCCAAGAACCTTGTTACCATGAGATTATCACACCAGAACAGTTCCAGCTCTGTGGCCTTGTTATCAATGTCAGTCTGTGCATGTTCTTTTTTATCATCATATTCATGAGATAAATCACGTTTTGATTATAGACACAACATAAATCAAATTTCAATGCTGTGCAATTGTTTCTAAATCTAGGATGAGTGCTACCAGGTTCGGCAGATCTTTGCTCAGAAGTTGCACCTGGCCCTAGCCAAGCTGACGCTGCCCCTTGAATACCTGGCAGTCTTTGCCCTGTGTGCCAAAGACCCAGTGAAGGAGCGGCGTGCACATGCCCGACAGTGCCTCCTCAAAAACATCTCTGTCCGAAGAGAGTACATCAAACAAAACCCAGTCGCTCAGGGTAAGTGTTGAACCAGTAGAAGAAACCGTTACACGTCTTTCAAACTTAAATGTATGTTTTTACTCACTTTAGACAAACTGAGTTCCCTCCTGCCTGAGTATGTCGTCCCATACATGATCCACCTCCTGGCCCATGATCCAGACTTTACCAAACCGCAGGAATATGACCAGCTCAAAGATATCAAAGAGTGTGTATTTTGTTTTCACATTTATGTAACGTCATTGTACCTTTTAAAGAATAAACCTGTAATGTGTTTGATGTGTTCAGGTGCCTGTGGTTCATGCTTGAAGTGCTGATGACCAAGAATGAGAACAACAGTCATGCCTTTCTTCGGAAAATGATAGAGAATATTAAACAGACCAAGGATGCCCAGTGTCCAGACGATGCAAAGGCCAACGAGGTAAATACTTGAATCTGAAACAAGACATCAAATCTTTGTTTATTAAACTGTATCTGTCTGTATGTTTACAGAAACTGTACATAGTCTGTGATGTTGCCATTTTTGTCATCGCCAATAAGAGCACTGCATGTCATCTGGAGTCTCCAAAGGACCCTGTTCTACCTTCCAAGTTCTTTCTGGTTCAGGACAAGGTAAAAGGAGCACAGAGTAAAGTCTGGACATTGTATTTGATTTTACATTAACATACATTTGACCTAAACAGGACTTCCAAAATGATAAAGAATATATTTCTGCTGAGATGAGACAAATGCTGCTGACTGGAAAGGTACATGTTTATGTTCAGGCATTTCAACCAATGTGTGTTTTATTACATTTGGATCTAATAAATATGATCCCTTTCCAATTCAAGCCAAAACCCGCTCCGGTTTTGGGAGCAGTTAACAAGCCCCTCACAGTTCCAGGGAAAAGGGTCTATCTGAAAACCACCACAACCTCTGATATAACCAGTAACAGCAGCACTAACTCCCCACTGAGTTCAACAACCATCAACAAGAACATGTAACGAGAGACTTCATTATATTATATCATAACATGTAAATCTTGTTCTGTTTGTAACGCTTAACTTTGCTCCACAGTAATATCAATACCACCATCCAGACTTCAGAAAGCAGAGCACAGGAAAACAATGAGAATCCAATTATAAAGAAGGATGAGGCAAAGAAGGTACACTGCTTGGCACAATTGCACTGAAACATAGTTCACCTTTTGAGCATGTTGGTCACCCACAGGTGCAGGCTGCTCCTGCTTCCACAGAGGCGTCACCTGCAAAGCGGCGTGGACGCCCCCCTAAATCAGCCGCTGCTTCTCCCGCAGCAGAAAAGGATAAAGTGGGGGCCACAGCGGGCGGTGGGGCCAGCAGGGGAAGGAAGAGGCCCGCAGAGTCAAACTCATCCGAGTCAATCGACATCAAGGTGTCAAAACAGCAACAGCAGAATGACGAAGGGACAAAGAGACAGATTGACATGAGGTATGAGTAGTTTTTATCTTTGATGTATTTATTATTCTCCACAAAAAGCACGGGCACTTTGCGGGGGCTTTTCTTTGTCAATGAAAAGGTAATGCTTCTCCCCTAAGCGGGACATGCTGAACTTTAGTACAATACCACGTTACCTCTATAGAGTATGAGAATATTGAGGGCAGATGTGAGACTGGTGTAGGGACAGTTGAAGCCCAGAGGATGAGCTCTTCGACTGGGACAATAGATCTCATCGCATCGAGCTGAGAGATTTTGGTCAAAAACATTCAGCAAGGAGTTATAATTTTATCATGAAGGCACACACAATGCTGTATTACATGTGTGGTACAGGGTTATATACACGTTTGATTTGACCTGGGAAAGAATGTCTTTAGTGTCTTAGAAAAGAACTGAAAAGGGTAGAAATACATGATATTTATCAATACAATAGTGTTTTCTTTAAGACTTTTCTCTTCTCTTGCAGGTAAATTGGACTTTTCTGGGAGTATCATTTTAACTGTAGAGAAGGGGCCAGACTCTTTGTACTTTCCTGGCTTTAAGTATGCGTTCCTGACTCAAGCTTTTACTGGACATATTATGGACTTTTCTTAAACACACTTTCACTCACATCATAGAAGGGTTTTAAAACTCATTGTATCTAGGTCTTATTCAAAACATGTTATTTTTTGTTTGTCTTTGCTTCATTTCTGGAGCCATTTTTAAAAGAAAAAGAAAACAGAATGGACACTTTACAAACATTTTAAACTGATTATGATTGTTACTTATTAAATTCCCTGGGAATAATCCAATTTATGTCTCTTGACCATTTCCTCACTGTATGTTTTACATGCCATTTTCATTTTGAGATCACACGTTTTACACATTTGTAAATATCCAGTTAACCTTTTGAATAAACATGACCATTAACAATTGACTAAATTATGGAAACTCAAGTGTCGGATTTGTGTAAAGATGATGTCCATTGTCCTTGCACAACATTTATATACTATATGTTGTTGGTATTTTTCCCTAACATTTACATATTTTAAAGCAAACGTCATGAATGGATTGCATTTCCAAACCACTTCAAATTTTCCTTGGTTTGAATTAGTTTTTCTATAAAAATGTCTGTGTTTTGGAACACAAACATGCCAATAATTACAAATGTACACATCTGTTTACAATTTAATAATTATGTAGTTATATTAACTCTAGTGCATTTTTCTCAGAAATTGCAACAGCAAATGTTTTCTTTATTTTTAATCAAAACAGTCACAATAAATAAACCATGCTTTTAAACTGCAGATGCTTGCCTCCCAAGAATCAACCAAGAAAATGTTTCATCCAGATGGAGAAACGGATGCAACAGCCCCTTTTTATGCTTAGTCAACGTGCAATATAGTATATGTTCGAAGATCCTTTGTCCCTTTTAAAATTATAGATACAGCTATCAATGGTGCTCTCAAGTGTTTTAAAGAGGGCTCCTGCCAGGGATCTTCTTTACAAGTATGAATGGTGTATGCATCTTGTCCCTAGCTTGTATATTTTGGCACCCAAGCCCCCCACAAAACTTGTGAAAGACTGCCATATGCCACTGATCAATTTGATCTAACTCCAAAGACAATCATTGTATGAAAGGCATCAGCACATCTTTACACAATAGTAGTTACACTATGTACCTTGAATCAAAGTATTTTTAAAATACTGCAGCAAGTCTTCCATTTGCTTGTAACAAGAGTTCTAGTCTAGTAAAAGTGGACAATTTCTTTGGCTATGTGACACGAAAGCACGTATGTGTTCATAGGTCAATTCCTATGTCAACTCTTTAACCCTAGGTTGTGGAAGGTCAAACTGACATGACTTGAGGATGTGGAGCCTGGTCATAATCTCTAGATGTAAACACTGAGGATTGGTTTTAAATTAAGATCAAGATTAGCTTGGAGCGACACAGGGTGGCTTTGGTTCCTTATTTAGTATTTCTTCTATAAACTCAGTACTTCGTGGCTTGTTCTGGAGTTTTAGGTGATCTAGTCTTTCCAGACCGAGCATCCTGCCTTGTAATTTGGCCTAGAAACAAAGGCAGTGTAGAACATGCAAAGACATTAAGAGACACAATCGGATCATGAAATAAAGCAGAAAGATGGTCCAGAAGTGGCTGTAATCTAATTTGTCATTACACTTTGTATATTGGCTGTGCAGAACTAAAACGTGAGGGCTTTTTCATGAATCACTAATGCATAAAAAGATACATCTTCCATATAATCGTAAACTAGGCAGAGTTTATATTTAAAATAATTTGCTTTACAATGTCATGTAAGAAAAAGTATAACCCCCAATATCTTTTCAAATATACACACAGATATGTACAGATAACCTTATTCTCAATGCAGATGATAAATGCCACTCTTCACTGTAAGGCAGACAAAAAGAAACCTCTGTATATACTGTATTTGACTCTGTAGCAACAGTTCAAAATCCCAGGTCAGTGCTCCCAAAGAAACCCAGTCATTGATGCAGTTCCTCCAGTTGGAGCTTAACAATCCCTTTGGAATATGGAAGGTACAGTAGAACTTTTACTAAGCACTTTTTGTGAGGCCCACATGTATGATTATCCTTGGATACTGGAAATCCACCACGCAGCTGTTTTGATAAACAAAAACCAGGCTGAGAGAGAGAAAATGACATGGAAGACAAAATGCATGATTGAAGGTTCTTCATATAATGTCCCATTTTGAAAAGATTATGTTCAATAACAGGCAACATTCTGCTGTGCATTTTGGGAATTGCAGTGCTACAGATGTTGAGGTTGTAGCAAAAAAAAAACTCAAGCTGTTGTGATGGATGGGGTGATGTCTGTAACTAAAGGCAATGTAGGAATAGTGCTGGGGAGGAGCTGTTATCACTTTGTGAGAGGGGTCCTCGCACCTCGCCCAGATTCAGTTGCTAAGCAGCAGTTCTGTTGCCGTTTCCACATCCCAAGATTTTGAAGACAAGGCTGCTATTACTGCATTCTGCATTTAAGAGAAAAA
This sequence comes from Philypnodon macrostomus, assembly GCA_036025475.1. Taxonomy (NCBI): domain Eukaryota; kingdom Metazoa; phylum Chordata; class Actinopteri; order Gobiiformes; family Eleotridae; genus Philypnodon; species Philypnodon macrostomus. The sequence continues at coordinate 24,001 of JAVQKC010085748.1, read as the reverse complement.
ATATTCACTGACAATAAAAAAAACTTCAATCCGATCATACACCTTTTATAATCTCATCATAATCATGGAAAAGTACATATTAAAATTACCCTTTCAAAGCCCATGGCACAAAGTTTGTCTATTTTGTATGTATAGTCAGGACTGGAAACAGGAGCACCAGCGTAGACGTGAGACCACAACCTCGCAGTCTGTTTGAACATTTCTTGGTTCTGTTTATACTAAGGAAGTGGAAAGAATTCAATTATCCAATTTAGTCCATGTATAGGTGAACAGAATTGGTCAATTGGTCAACAAACATGGCATAGAGATTGATAAAAGCAACAATAATAGTAGACCTGATTTGCCACTACTGCGTCTTGTGGGTCATCTGGTTCTGCTGCAGCTAGGAGGGCCTGTAGAGATAACAATACAGTACGGAGTGTCATGGCCGCTGCCCTGTGAAAGACAGAAGAAAAGAAATGTCAGCTTGACCAGAAATGAGCGCTTAAGGACCCTTTAAAATGTTTGTCACATGGAATGTTAAAAATCCCGGAGTGGAGGCGACTGGAGCAGAAGTGAGTTAACATCGGAGAAAAAGCTTGTGGCGAGAGATAGAATAATTCTGAGCATCCAATGAAAAAAACACTACTGTGGTCGTGAACATTTCTGTAAGGATTTAAAGGGTCCAGTAAAACATAAAAAGATATTTCTTCTCCAGTCAAGTCTGTTACTAATGTGTACATTAAATAAACATACAATGCGAGGTACTTTCACTAATGTTTCCTACCCAGGCTCTGACATCACCTACATGTGGTAAAGTAGTTCATTTGCAATACTTTGGGGCTAATGCTCATTTCTCCATTGAAAATATAATATGGTTTTGCCTCCATTCCGGAATTTAGAACTTTGTTACAGACTTTGAAAGGATCTATGCAAATAAATCATAATAATGGTATCGTTTTCTCACCACTGGTCTTTTAAAATGTCCAAACATATTGCTCCAGTCACAGAACTGATATTAGGATGCCAGATCTTAGTTATGAAGCGTACCTGAAAATAAAAATTCAATAAATTCCTTTGTATAGATGATAAAACAAAGTATATACAAATGCATACCTTAGGTGGGTTAAAAGGATATGTCTCTGGGATTTTTATTTCCAGTTGATACCTACCACCTGAAACAATAATTGTACGGTAAATTTAAATAATGAATATAACAAAAAACACAAAGCAAGCCGTGCACATTATTACCTTCATAGGGTGTATCTGGAGGACCTGCGATTTCTCCTCTCAACTCTGTGAAGTTCTCGTCCACCAAGTCGACTTTAATCTGGTTTTTACTTGTCTAAAAGACCCACAAAAGTTGAGGCAGAAGAATGTTACTGTTTACTGACACATCATGAAACTGAAAATGTGTGTCGCTGTATAGAAGGCAAAAGGCTAGCAACTGTTAACAGCTAACTCATGCTACATGCGTTTACTGCTGGTGTAGTCTCACAATAAAAGACTAAAGAGAGCATCCTTTCCCACGTAACACACAATACACAGTGTGAAATGAAAAGGTCTTTACAGCAAAATAAATATAATAATAATGTGGTTCTATATGTTTAGAATTCCATCATAACAGCTGTGGCTAATGCTAACAGTGCATAGACTGTCAAAATAACGATTGGCTAACAGTTGCTAGTTTAGTCTGACAATCATTGTAGCTCATAAATACATGATTTCTTTATGGAGAGCATGTTCATAATTGATAATAGTATGGAAACAATAAAGTTATTTTAAGCCCACTGTAGAATTCTAAACAGAGGGCCTGACCAGGTGAAAGCTTGATCCCCGGTGTTTCGTGAACACACCCTCCTTACAAAAACAAGAGTTTGGAGCACATAGTAGTGTCAGGCTAAGGCTAAAGTTGTTCAGGCCCGACCTTATGGGACCTGACGTTTACAGCGGTTGTTAAGGCGTCCTTTTGATTGAACCATTTAACATTAATGAACAAAAAGTGTCCACACCTCCTCGCTTTTTAGGACTTCTTTAAACTCCCGTTTGATCCGTTGCACCGCGATGTTAGCCATAGCTGTGTTTGTGCCTCTCCGCCGCTGCCTCGAAGATGCTCTCGGGGCCTCTCTCTGGCACTTCTCCCCCTTCGATGTCTCTCACCTTCCGCCGTTTGTCTGTGTGGGACCCTGGCGCCTTGTGTTGTCCACCGGAGAAATGATCCCTCTCTTCACGCTGAGATCCACGGGCTCAGTCAGCTCGCAGCGCCGCAGTGGTCTGTCAGTGAGCGGACACAATCCAGACGGAACAATGCAGTTAAACGGAGTAGGGACTAGAACTTTCATTAACAAACAAAAAGTGGAACTAAAGTGACAGGGGTTTTATTGTCCCGAGACCTGTCCGTAGACTACTTTCATATTTTAAAAAATGCCTCCATTAATAATGCATAAATAGACAGATTGCTTAGATTGTCTTCATAACAAAATGTAATTAAAAATGTTATTTAAAAAATCTAAACTAAAGATGAACTAATAAAACACAAGTAATTATCAGTCATCTCCAGGGCCATAATATACAATTGTTGATTAATGTTGTTGATTTTGTTTGTTGTTTGTTGTTTGTTGTTGACATTTTATCATCATTCTTAACATTAATAGGCCTAACTGATACTTGTAAATACGGTTAATGCTCATTCAGTCACATCGCTAAGATTATTATTTTAATTCATAATCATTTGTCTTTACATGTCTGTTCGTCATGTCTCTTCGTCATGTCTCTTCGTAATGTCTGTTCGTCATGTCTCTTCGTCATGTCTGTACATGTTATGTAGTGAATTATTTTGTGTCCTACAAAGTAGGTAAAGTACTTTGAATTGAAGTACATTTGGTACATTAAGAGGTGATGCTCGCTCTTTATGCAAACAGTGTGTTTGTTTACTATCGCTAAAGTGCAGTCGCGGTTCATTCTAATTGGCTGAATGTCCTGTCAATCAAAGGTACGGCCCAATGGGATGATCAGATGTGGGCTGTGGTTCGCGGATGTGAGTGGTAGGTTCACGTGCATGGGCCAAAATACAGACGCTAGGATGACATGTTTGTAGTGCATCGGCATCTGTGGTGAACAGCATAGCAGGCCCATACTCAAAAATAGAGTTTTCCGTCTGCGCAGTAAGTCATATTTTGATGTTGGTTTCTACATTACATGCAAAATTATAACAAGCTAACGCTAACTATTGAGTGTGTCTCAATCCAACGGCTGCAGCTGAGGTGTCTGTTGGTTTGTGCTCGCTGACTGCTAGCGATAGCTAACTAGTCTGTGCCTTGCTATTTTGTTGTAGCAGGTTTGATGTTTTAATGACTACACAGAAAGTACGTCACGGGGTTTAGTTAAAGTTATATTGCTGTAACCTGATCTGTGTTTATTTAAGCGACGTAGTTTGTTGCACATCTAACTTTAGTTACCCCTTTAAACTAGTATATTGGAGTTTACACAGTTTACTTAACCTTTAGGCTCCTCCACAAAAAGTCAGTCCACCGACAGTAGGATTAGCGTCCTTCCTAGTTTGTCTACGTACCTTTTACATAAATACTGGGCTGCTCATTTTCAGGAGAGACATGGCAGAGGGAGGATTTGATCCTTGTGAATGCATCTGCAATCATGAGTATGCTATGAGACGTCTTCTCAGCCTGGTAAGTGAGATAATTACTCCACCTTTGTGTCAATGTTAAGTTGTGTACAGGAGAGTGAAGTGAGACAACATCCTGGATCCTGTTCACTGTTTATCTAGACAGCTGATTAGTGCTGTCCTTTACAAACGTTACATAATGAGACTTTTGATCATGTTATTCCCCTAATGTAAACCAGAATATGTGCTTTACCAGTTTGTCTTACTTTTAAGCACATTTAGTTTGGTTTTGCATATGACCTGTTTAGCTCTTTGCTGTAAACTTGTGGAACTTGCTCGGCAACCTGCTGTTGCTGTTCAGAGGATAAATGCTTCCCCAAGGGTGGAGAAACGGAAATAGTTCAGTTTTCAGAATGCACATTTCAGGTCGGACTGTGGTTAAGAGTTTGCACAGATTGAACTTGTCGTACCTGACCATATTCATGAAAGTAAAATAAAAACACAATAAAACAATTTACTCCTAAAACCTCCTTTTCTCTTTTAGCTCAGGCAGTCTCAGTCCTACTGCACAGACACAGAGTGCCCTCAGGAATGTATGCACTTTATTTCATATTAATACACAAGCATCACTGTACATTCTGTCACTAACAAGCCCCGTAATCCAATGTCCAAATACTAATGTTTATTTGTGCTTGTTTATAGTGCCAGGTCCTAGTGGGCCTACCAATGGACAGGATGACTTAACCCTGCCTATGATTCTGATGGGATGGGTGGTAGTAGCATTGCTGCTGTTCTTGTTACGTCCATCAAACCTCAGGAGTCCCCGGACCACAGACAAATCCATTGGACCTCATAATGTTAGTCCATATCTTGTTTTTTTATTATTGTGTAATTCAATAATTTTGTATGTATTCTTTTCTTACCTTCCTTTCTTTTCTTGGCTTTTAGAGTGGTAGACGAGAGCCTCCTGCCCCGCCGTTAGACTAACAGTGACACCAGAGAAACTTCATTCAGTTATCCTGCAACTAATCACACCTCCATCATTCTTATAACCATCACCTTTTTACGCTTTGACAGACCAGTGTGTTTGGACGATAACTCTGAAAGCCACTACATGGTTTTAAGTGCCAATACATTTTACAATTGGTCATAAATTACTCACATGTCAATAGTTAATGTAGTTCTGCAAAAGATTTAATGTGTAGAAATACCAGTCGTCAACCATCTGGGCTCATTAATAACTTTGTAGGCCATTCATTTCTACTGTTCTAACTCAAACTTAAACTGAAGGAGAGCGTGAAAGATGTTTTGTAGTGATTTTATGTTGAGCGTTACAAAGGGTGTTGGGGTTTCCTGAGACATTCCTTAACATAGAGATTATATTTCAGTTAATCTTCCAAAGTCACACACTTTCAATTTTCATCTTATACCAAACACACGATAATAGTAACAAATACTAATGTTGTTTTCTGTAACGATATCTAGCACTTTATATAACTGAATAAAAACAACTGTACAGCACATAAGGGATCTATTTGGTTTACTCTGGGAAGCCTTACAAATATTCATGATTTTTAACTCTTTTCCATATCTATTATAAATGGGAACACCATATGTAATCATTATTCAGTTGCTTTATTGGAGGCTTTATTAAAGGATTATTAAAACCTGTTATAAATGTACAGTGTAACCAACTGTTTTACTGCGCAAAGACACTACAGCTCCTAATTAATACTACATCTCAAGTACAAGCAAAACACAAACTTGATTGTGCTTAACTTATACTTTATATACAAAGTTATCATTCAGGACCAATGATACAATGACATGTTCTTTTTGTGCACAGTTGCATTTTTACAAATCGTTACGATTCAAACAAATTTACATTTTCGCCCTCTATGTACAGTCATTAAAAATGAGCTTTATTGTTTGTTTTTACATTCACAACACAAAAAACAACAAAACATAACTGTGATCAAAATTGTGTTTTACATCAACTTTGAGTAAATAAGGGCTTTAATTATGCACTTTTACTGTATCCGAAAGTAAATAAAATTGTAATCCAGTCAATAAGTGTTTGCAAATGTTTTTTTGTTAAACAAAAAAGGGCTACGGTACATGTTAGAATATTCTTAAATGTTGAGTTATTAGAGTATATTGAGATTTAAGAAAGTTATATATTGTAAGATGTTGAAATGTATTGTACACAAAGCAGTCACATGTAGAGTTTAGTACGGAAGCCCTAAGAGGACTTACATTGCAACTTATTTTTAATAATCAGTTTCCCAAAATTGTTATAAAAACATTGTTTTCCCAAGATTAAAAAAATTATCTCATGATTTTGGGAAAATGATTATTAAAAATAATACATTTAAGAGAACTAATAAAATCTAAGTTCTGTAGTACGGAAGCCCTAAGAGGACTTACATTGCAACCTATTTTATTTGTTTTCTTAGATTATTATTTTTTAAAAATCGTTTTCCCAAAATCCCGAGATAATAATAATTATAAACTTTAGGTAAAACAAGAGTAGTTTTCTCGTTATAACGACTTAATTATCTCAGGATTTTGGGAAAACAATTATTTAAAAAATAATAATCTTAAGAAAACAAATAAAATATGTTCCAATGTAAGTCCTCTTAGGGCCTCCGTACTACAGAACTTAGATTTTATTAGGGCTTTTTTTTACTTTTACTTGAGTTACATTATTTTGAAGTAACTATACTCTTACTTGAGTAAAATGATTGGCTACTCTAGGCACGTCAGATAAATACTACTCAGTTTGTTCAGAAGGTGGCAGTAATGCGCCATCAAGCTGTTTCATCAACTGCTGTGAAGACACAAAGAAAATGTGTTTCCCTTGGTTACATTCAACAAGTCTCATCCACGGATCTCTTATTTAACCGACCGGACCTCTGTGGAGCGATAATAAAATTATCAAAAGTAGGAAAAGGTGTAGATTAAAAAAAACATAGGGTAAAGATTTATTATGAAGATCGTTTCGATTTGAGGTTCTTTGAAAATAATGCTCATGTTGAAGCTACTGTTGCTAATCGTGGCTACTACTGTATGCTAAGTTAAAAACAGCAATGACAAACGAGTTAGGGACACTTGCGTACACCAAGAGCCCAAAAACGTCAAAAAGAACAAAATTTCAGGTAAAGTCTATTCATTATCATTATTAATGTATTCAAAATCTAGACTCTAGAATTTAAACCATTACTCTTACCAATTAAACTGTTATTATTATACATTAAGAACATTTAGGCTGCATTTCTTTTGTAGGATGAACTGCAGGCTGCTATTTCTGCCAGGGCTAAAAAAGTTACAATGGATGAATATTCAGATGACTTCAATGATGATGACGATGGTAAGTTAGCACACAATACTTAATATAAATCATAAATCATAAATCATATTGGTAACTCACTTATGCATTTTATGTTTTTTCACAGAGTTTTTTAATGAACTTCTTAAATCAAGAAAGAAGAATGCATTTAAAGCGAGTAAAGCCAAAGTTGTCAATTTTGAGTTTTCAGATGATGAGGATAAACCTGCTAAATCAAAAAGAGTTTCATTCTTAAAAACTCAAAGAATTAGCTCAACTCTGGAAGGCCCCCCAACAGATAAGCAGAAAATAAATGAGCATTCAAACGCCTCCATCGATGGCTGTGGCAACCAGAGCTCCACAAACGTTAGTGATCAGTCATTTGAAAATAGAAGTGATGTGGAGTCAACCCATTCTCAAGACACACAAGAGAGAAACAGATCTTTACCAAACCAAACGTCAGAGGAGGCTTTGCAGGACAAGCCCCCGCCAGTGTCATCATGTGACCGTGTGGACGCCCCAAATTCGCTGATCACAGGAGTAAATGGTACTTCAAATGACAGCCAACAGGTGTGATAACAGTTACACATTACATTGGTTTGATTTTTTTTTTTATTCTTACAGAAAGGGGACTGCCCACACCTAAACCAAGACAATGGATTTTGGGAGCAACTAATCAAGATAAACCGTCTGAATTTCAGGACTTGCACAGGCAGCCTACATCTGTTCCTCTCTCCAGTGAGCTATCAAATGAGCACCCCACATCCAACGACAGTCCAAATGTGAGTCTCTTTCTTCACTAACTTTAAGTAGAAAATGCAACGTATTTATTTAACATATTGTACTGTCTTTTTTCAGCTGGCGGATGGAGACAATGCAGTTTTGACAAACAAAAGCCAGTCTTTTTCAAGTATGGGTGAACCTTCAATGCTCACAAAGTCCACAGTGGATTCGGGATCCATAGGTAGCACCATATTCTGTAGCACTGTTGTATCTTGCTTAGACTCACTTTCATTTTTCATGTTAGATGGTTGTAACTCGGACGACAGCAGGGACCAGGGACTATCATTTGAAGAACCTACTATAAGTCAGCCATCAGCTACAGTGGAAGACTCAGGGGATCAAACGGATTGTTCTGTTAATCACCCCAATGCTCACGTCTCTGATAACTCGCAGGATACTCTGTAAGCATATTTTCTGACACTATAGGGATATTACAGCTAGTAGATCAATGTAATTATTTACTCAACCTGTTTTTTAAAGGAGATCCGACACGTTGACCAAAGGCTCCCAGAAAACTCGTAGTGTGTTTCAGAAGAAAGTGGAGTCTAAGTATTTGGGAACCCTCAAAGTTCTTGATCAATCTCTTCAGGACTCTGAGCCACAATCAGCAGATACACTAAGAGCTGCGGTTTATCAGGTTAGTGTGTTTGTGATTAATTAACTATGAGTAATTATTTTTACTTTAATTAAAGTAACATTATTTTGACGTAAAACAATATTTGTTTAATTTTGTTGTAATTGGGCAAAAAAACAAACTTTGATATTTTTGAAAATGAATGCACATTTCCAAATCATCTCACTTTTTCACAACATAAAGCTTACATCACACACAGAGGTGGGTAAAAGTACTAGATTCTAGATTCCCAACATTTTAGTACCGTTACTTCAAAATATTATTACTCAAGGAAAAGTAAAAAGCATTGTGCAGTACAATCTACTCTTAGTAAGTAAGATTACTACCCACCTCTGTTAGTCACTCATCAAGCTGGTTCATCAACTGCCTTGAAGACACAAAGAAAATGTGTTTCCCTTGGTAGTTACAAACCTTGATATACTGTAGATTTCTGTTATGAGGCCATTCTCTTGAAGCTGTCAAAGCACTTGAGTCACATAACGTTTCTCTACAAACAGGAATGGCTCAAAAAGAAAAGAGAAAAGTCAAAGCAGAACATGGAAATGAAGAAGGAAGAGGACATTGTTCAAGAAAAGAAGAAAGAGGTTCTGTTGTTGTTGTTGTTGTTGTTGTTTTTTTATATAAATATAAACATGTTTTATTGTTGACTATTTCAAATTAACACCAAACATTAACAGGACAAAGAGGCAAAACGAGAGGATGCTCATGCTTCCTACGAGGCTTGGAAAGAAAAGAAGTTGGAGAGTCTGAAAGTGAAAACAAAAGAGAAGCAAGAAAAGATGAGAAAAGAACAAAAAGCAAGAGACGATAAAGAGGAAAAAATGCAAACCGCGAAACAGGTGTGACAGAAATGAGGTATTTGAGGTTGTTTGTATTTGGGTTGTTTGTGTTTGAGTTGTTTGCATTTGGGTTGTTTGCATTTGGGTTGTTTGTATATAGGTTGTTGCTATCATCAAAGATATCAACTTATATTTTATGTGTTTTAGGTTTTTGAAAAATGGAAACATGAGCATGACCACATTCTTAAAGAAAAATACAGAAAAGCACGAAGAGTTGAAACGGAACAAAAATTACAAAAACAAGAAAAAGAAGATGAAAGAAAAAGAAGCAACAGTTCGGCCTTCTCTGAGTGGTAGCTCGAGTCCTTCTGATTAATGTCAAAGATGTCGAAGGCTTTGGTAAATCAAAACTATGTCAATGTTTTTAGGAGTGAGAAAAAGAAGACCGTCCTTCAGGAAAGAGCCACAGCAAAGTGCAAAGAAATCAAAGATACAGAACAAACTGAGCACTATTTGAAAGAAGAGAAAGATAAAATGGCTTTAGACATGTATGAAAGTTGGTTGGTGAGTACATTACGTCCATGCGCTGTCGTGTTCGGTATCGTCTGTGATTTTCTAAATGTGAATATTTACAGGCAAGAAAAAATCTAGAAAAGAAGCGACACAAAGAAGAAAGATGGTTTCAAGGAATACTTGAAGACAGCCCCCCTCCTCCATGGAGCCCTCCAAACAAAACTATACCATATAGAAAATAACATACATTTTAATAGATTTTATACATGGTACGCTTGACCTTTAAAACTCCAGTTTGAATGGCTGTTCTTTTATTAGAATTATTGCTTACTGGCCTATATTTTATTCACGCGTGTCACTGTTATAAAACAATATTAGGTGGCAATGTAATATTTATTTTTATATATAAGATCTTTTTTAGAAGGATTCACTTTCAACATTAATGTGAATAATATTAAAAAAGATTAATCTTTGTTTAAGTTTACATTATTACAAAGTTAACCAGCATATGTGTATTTTTATTTGTATTTTTAATTAAACGGGTTGCCATTTAATCATTTACTCTTGATAGTGCACTTTTATTCTGAAAGGGTCCGCAGCGGAAGTGATTGGGGTTTATAGAAGTATAGAAGAGGAGCCACAGAACCTCTACCTCCAGAGCAGCCTCAATCCATTCAGTTCAGAGGCACAGAACTTAGCCCTGAAGTTACTGAGTTACTCGTTTACGACGTGACTTTACTTGACTTTCACGGGTTTGTTTAGGTATAAAGGAATTTCTGCTCCTTGACCAAATCTGCTCATTTGTATGCGCCCGTTTCGACATTTTTAAAAAGACTACTTCAAGCTGCGTCCTCCTGAAGTTGGGACTGTCGAGTTGGCAAAGGTACTGTACCATTAGCTTCTAAAGCTAGCTCTCCAATATGTAATTGTTTTCTCACCGCATTTTACCAGCTTTTATTAATGTAATTTGTGCTAACATCAAAGTCTCATCTGAAGCACACCCATTCAAACATTGATCTCACGGTGCAGTAAAGTAGGTGACAGGTATGTGGTGATAAAGGTCTTGTTCATTTCTGCAGGACTACATGGAGCTGAGCTGGAGCCCAATGAAAGGCTCTTTATTAGACTTACCAGGATATAACGGTGCGGCTGGTGCTATGAATGTGTCAGGCATAGCGTCTCAATGAGCCAGGCAACAAATCAGATCACAGGACCACTTTAGGGTGGTGCCTGGTGGTACAGTTACATTGTTTGGTTCACAGTTGTCTGTAAATTAACTGTGATTTTGAGGGTCATACCTTTTTACAAATCGCGCATCTTTGGTGGCTGCATTCCTGTTTAAAATAATAAATGAGCTCCCAAACATAGATTTGCAAAGAAGTCAAATAGATTTTTTATACAGTCACCAGTTACAATGTAGAGGATAGGAACATGGACTGACGAGATTATTTTCAATTGATTTAGGTACAAAAATGCTACATATAATGCTAATTTTGGTCACTTTTAATTGCAAACTAGTATTTTTGCTCTTTGCCAGATGTTTCAGATAAAGAGGATCTGTTGCATTGGTGCTGGGTATGTTGGCGGTCCCACGTGTAGTGTGATCGCTGAGATGTGCCCAGAAATCACGGTGACTGTGGTCGACGTCAACGAGTCCCGGATTAAGGCCTGGAACTCAGACACAATGCCCATATATGAGGTACTGTATCGTTTATCCATTTGTTAGTTCTTCAAGTTGGTCAAGTTTTGAAACCAGGGAAGTTGGTTCAGCTCAATAGAAGCTTATTAGTCATTCATGGATCAAGTTAATTGGTTCCAGATTTGTGACTCAACTTCTCTGCGTCATCACAGGCCACAGTCTATTACATCATCCATGTTGAACGCCAATGAAAGTCTAGTCAGTGTAATATCTTTTTTTGGTATAGTTTGTCATAGACTTTTTCCATCTGTCCGTTACAGCCTGGTCTGAAGGAGGTTGTCGAATCATGTCGCGGGAGGAACTTGTTTTTCTCCACTGACATAGATGGAGCCATTAGGGACGCTGACCTTGTCTTTATCTCTGTGAGTCCCACAAATTCACCCACAGAATCTTCCCCATATGATATGTAATGAAACAAATCTAAATGTCATGTTTCTGTACAGGTGAACACCCCGACGAAGACCTATGGGATGGGCAAAGGCAGAGCGGCCGATCTGAAGTTCATTGAAGCCTGTGCTCGGCAAATTGTTGAAGTGTCTGACGGCTACAAGATTGTCACTGAGAAGAGCACAGTCCCAGTTCGTGCTGCTGAGAGTATTAGAAGAATATTCGACGCCAATACCAAGCCAAGCCTTAATCTACACGTATGCATTGTCTACTCGGTGCACCCTTGACCTTTTTGCAAGTTACTAAAAGGCAAATCTGGTTTAGGTGCTGTCCAACCCAGAGTTTCTCGCAGAAGGAACAGCTGTGCGAGATCTTAAAGACCCAGACCGTGTCCTGATCGGCGGAGACGAGACGCCCGAGGGTCAAAGGGCGATCAAAGCCCTCTGTGCAGTTTACGAACACTGGGTCCCCAAGGCACGGATCATCACCACCAACACGTGGTCGTCTGAATTGTCCAAACTGGTCAGTGTCGCTGCATCTACCTTCCTGATATTTTTGATTATTTCTTTTAACAATTATTCTTGTAGGCGGCCAATGCGTTTTTGGCACAAAGAATCAGCAGCATTAACAGCATCAGCGCGCTCTGCGAAGCTACTGGAGCTGACGTGGAGGAGGTGGCTAAGGCTATCGGCATGGACCAGAGAATAGGCAGCAAGTTCCTCAAGGCCAGTGTCGGTAAGACTCACACTTAAACTGCGTTGGAAATAACTTTAAAAAGATCAGTAAACACGGTCTTCTTTATTGGTCAGGGTTTGGAGGAAGTTGTTTTCAGAAGGATGTTCTCAATCTGGTTTACTTGTGTGAGGCCCTTAACCTACCTGACGTAGCCTCCTACTGGCAGCAGGTGAGAACTACACATAGTTAGATCCACTTGTTTGCACACTTCTACAGTGTTTTTGTTGCAGGTGATTGATATGAATGAATACCAAAGAAGGCGATTTGCCTGTAGGATCATTGACTGCCTCTTCAACACAGTAACGGACAAGAAAATCGCTCTGCTTGGTTTTTCATTTAAAAAAGACACCGGAGACACCAGGTTAGTCCACTGAAGTTATTTGTTCATATATAAGGACAACTATTAATTGTATTATTATGAAGTTCTATTGGTAAAATAAACATTTACAAATACCATTAATACTTTATCTCTGTCAAAGGGAGTCATCGAGTATTTACATTTCCAAGTATCTTATGGATGAGGGAGCCAAGCTGTTTATCTATGACCCAAAGGTCCTCAAAGAACAAATCATTCATGACCTCTCCCAGCCCAGAATTTCAGAAGACAACCCAGAAAGAGGTAACTTAAAAATCCCATAAATGTTTTAGTCAATGTCAGTGTTTACCTTTTGTATCTCTTTTCTAGTATCTGAGTTGGTGACCGTGACCTCTGACCCATATGAAGCTTGCCAAAGTGCACATGCACTTGTCATCTGCACTGAATGGGACATGTTTAAGGTAACAAACATTACCTGATAAATGAATCAAAATCCTTTATTACAACAGCACTCTTTCAGGAACTGGACTATGAGAAGATTTACAAGAAGATGTTGAAGCCTGCTTTTATATTTGATGGGAGAAGAGTCTTAGACCATCTCCATCCTCTCCTCCAGAACATTGGCTTTCAGGTGAGCAGAAAATACAGCAAGCCCCAGTAAAATACACTGATCTGACCGATCAAAGAGATTGAAAGTCTAAGGGACTGATAACGTGATTTCTCTCTGCAGATTGAGACCATTGGTAAGAAAGTGACCGTCGCAAGAATCCCCTACACCCCTGCAGCTGTATGTCCTCGCATCGTTCCCATTGAACCTCCTCCAAAAAAAGCCAAAGTCTGAGTCTCACATATTCCTCCCTCAACAGTTTCTCTCATCCTTCTGTTGTACCTAGTCATTAAGACAATAACTGTGACTAATTGGGCTCTTAAATGAGGCCACCAATGCTATGATTGATATCAGCTTGATTGTCCCACAATAAATCATTCCTCAACAAGCAGCTTTTATAGAGGTTTTTTTAGATTTCATTTTACATACAATAACGATGTACTTAACTTTATTAGCCACAATGTACCTTTTTACAATTAATCATGTATTATTGATGAAGAACCAATTCTATAAATTTTTTAAACTATTTTTATAAATTGTCATAATCTGTGTTCTGTATTGTTTCTGTAAGGGCCAATGCAATAAAAATGTCTTATGTTCATTCTTTTTCCCTTTAATTTAACACGACACATCTCAGCGTCTGACTTATTAGTTTAGTCCTCCACCTGAGAAAAGACACTATAGAAAAATAATAGCCACGTGCCAATCTTAGTTACAATTTCGTAATCTTGAACCATTTTGAACTGTGTAGGCATGAGGCACAAAAAGTCCCTAACCCCCTCTATGTATTCTCATGGGGGGAGAAATATACTTTAATGTTAAAACAAGACAGAGCCTGAATTCAGTGCGCTCAGCAAACAGGCAAAATCATCTCAGCCCATTTTCATACTAATCTACTTGTGTCCCCCCATTTCTCATTTATCATTAGAACTGGCTTTCAGATGTTATGTCTTTGGCAAGATGGTTTTACTCGTATATCTCCTTCAACAGTTCAATTGCTGTTGATCTTTTACTTCACCTTCTGTTGTGCTTAGTCATTAAGACTAAAATGTGACTAATTGAACTCTTAAAAGCCATAAATACAAAAGGTAGTTATAAACAAGAACAGCTTGAATTACTCACAGAAGCATATTTTATGTATTCCAGAAGCATTTAATCTTCATTTCAACAGTTTACCAAACTGTATGTGCCTTGTAGTAACATATTATTGCTAAACAATATTGCTTTAATTCCATAATAATGTGTAAAATTAGTGTGTATTTTATCAGTTTCTGTAAAGACCAGCGCAATAGAATATTATGTCTTGTGTTGAGTAAAAGTTTGGTAGTTTATTACACAATTGTTACAAGGCCCCCCCCACATGAAGCATCAACGAGTTCAAACAGACCCTGCAGTTAGAGGGGACGGTTATTCCCTTCAGTCCTGTGCCTGAGGGAAGGGTTTTGTGAGGATGATAATACAGTAGCTGTGTGCATCCCAAGGACATCTTGTATCTTACATTTCTTTGGGGTCTCTAACAGCTGCTTGCTGTGGTCTGTGAAAACCAACTGTTAAGATCAGCCTTTTGATTTATATGGTTAAACCTCTGTGACCGCGTTATCAGTTTTTCAAACTGTGCCAAAGTGTAAAAGGTTATTTTGTTGTGATGTGGGTAAAGGTTCATTCTCTGACTTCTGCTTTCCTCTTATCCAGCAAGTTCTTCAGAAAGAATTCACCTGTAAGTACACATTCGAACACAGTGTATTTACTACTGACATAATGTAGACGATCATTGCAGACAGTGATTTAAAAGGGGTACTATGCAACTTTTCACTGTTTTGGTCACATGTCTCCTTCACAGAGCGCCCCCTACAGTTTCAGAGACTAGCACTGTCCACAGAAAAAACACAAAGAATATAGACTTTATATATAGACTCTACATCAGGTTTGCATCTTTTTATATCTTGGAGCTCTCTCTGTAAAAGCCTGTTTAAAAGCAATCTGAGATCTGGGACTTGACCCGAGACTTCCAGGGACATTAATCCTAGCAAGGAAGCTTCATTCACCCCACAATAACTCATTTAGGATCACACTGACTCTGAAGTAAAAAGTTGCATTGCGACTCTTTAACATTGAAAACATAATTATACATCTATATATATTATACTACTTGTAGTCATACCTGCTTTGTAGGAGGATCGCACGAGTGGTCCACTGGCAGTGTAGACAAACCCCATGTCATTCCCAACTTTCTCCCAATGAGCAAACTTCTCTGGGGTCACATATTCGTCCACCTAAACCCAGACATGTATCAATAACTTTTGGTTCTTTCAGCTGCTAGGGCTGCACAATATATCATAAAATTATTCTTAATGCAATATCAGCAAATACAATAAAACGTGCCAAAACTAATCTAAAGATATCTCGGCAGCCACTGGATATTTTTGTACTTACCAGAGACCCCAAAAAAACAAGGTACCAAAGGGTAAGAAAAGTGGGTTAAGCATGACGCCTCCTTTAATATCACAAAAATGTCATGATCTTTCATTTGACATAGATTTACACTGTTAAAATGATTTTACCTCCTTGAATGAAAATGTGTTATGACAAAATAAAACGATTGAAAAGTCATATTTAATCATGAATGATTTATTATGATTTTGAATCCATTTTAACTTGTAAATAAAGGAACTATTGCAATATTAGCAATATCTCAATATTCAACATGGTTAACGAATATTGACGTTTTACTTTTCTCATAACGTGCTGCCCTACCAGCTACTATAAAAACACATATGTTTTTAAGTGCTTACCTTAAGATGGCGTTTAGTTGGCTGCATATACTGTCCCAGAGTTAAACAGTCCACACCTGCCTCTCTCAGCTCTGCAATGAATCCAAACAGGAATTATGAACATTGAAATCCATTACCTTTAATCCCTTAGTGGTTCATGTGCATACCTGTCAGTGTATTCATTATCTGTTCATCCTTCTCTCCTAATCCCAGCATGATTGACGTCTTTGTGAGTAAACTGGGTTTAACTTTCTTAGCATGTCGCAAAACACTCAAAGACTGGTCAAGGTTTGCCCTGGGGTCACGAACATGCCTGAAAAGGAGAACATTTTGTCTCATTTATAAATACAAACAATATTTTAGTGGTCACATCAGATAGACATGCAATATCAAAAGTCTGAATTACATACCTTTGCAGCTCACGTACAGTTTCAACATTGTGAGCGTATACATCCAAGCCTGACATGGCAATTTTCTCTACTGCCGATAGGTCACCGCGGAAGTCAGGTGTCAGACATTCGACCAGGATTTGAGGATTGCTGATTGGAGACAAGTGTAAAAATACAACAAGGAGGAATATACTAATAAATAAACACAAATCGACAACATACCCTTCCTTTAGATGCGATACTGTTTTTGCAAAGTGCTCTGCTCCTCCATCTGCAAGGTCTTAAAAAATAGTGGCGTATGTTGATGAATGTTCATGTTGAATTTAACTAGACATACATTTTGAAATTATTTACCATCTCTGTCCACTGATGTAAGCACAACATAGTCAAGGCCCCAGGCAACAATAGCCTTGGCTGTATTAAAAGGCTCATTTGGATCAAGTGGAGGAGGGCGGCGTGCAGTCTTAACAGAGCAGAACCTGCATCCACGTGTACACGTATCCCCCATCAGCTACACACAGGTAAAAGAGGAATTTACAGATTTAAAAATCAAATGTGAACACCGATAAAAGTAAACATTAGGAAGAAGAGCAAAATTGGTCTTGAATGAATCGGTGTTGTGATATAATTCATGACAAATGACCCTTACACCAAAATTGACTGAACATTCACATGAGACTAGATAGTTCAGTGACAGTATGTTGAACTTGTGAATTATAGCTTCAGTTTTCTGTTCTTTTTGCAAAGGCAGAGGTGGTTAAAGGTGTCATGTTTGTCTGATGTGCTGAGGTGCATGGCGCTGCATAAGTCACAACAAACATCAACACACAAACACACATGGATCAGACACAAGATAAACAATAGACAATAATAACAATAAGCATGGCTGGTTAGAGTCATGAAGTGCTCCTGAGCCACTTGCATTAACAAATGTAATAGATGATGGAATTAAAGAACATTTATATATATTAAGTTTGCATTTAGGAAGAACCTGAACCTGCGGCCTGAGGGCAACATCAGTATTTGAGTTACAGTGGCTTGAACCAGTTTGGCCACTCCTGTTAGCAACACTTGAATTCAATGTCAACCCTAAAATGGTTCTCTCATCTGGCAAAACAACAGAGTAACGTTCTATGTGATTATAAATAGATTACATTTTACTAGTGTACCTAGTATTCTGTACGGTCTGTCCACAGATTTAAATTTAAAAGCAAGAGTGAAGTTGGATTCACCATGATTGTGGCTGTTGCTGTAGCATACTCTCCTCCACCCCAGCATTCTCCAATGTTAGGACACCTGGCCTCTTCACACACCTATACACAGAGATAGAGATAAAGATATAAGAACAACACTGCCATCTGCTGCATGCACTTCCATACAGGACTTAACTTACTGTGTGTAGGTTGAGGTCTCTCAGAGTGTTTTTGAGTTTGTTATAGTTCTTTCCAATGGGAATCTCGGTCTTCAGCCACGGAGGAAGCCGCAGCCTGTCGAGAAACAGCATGATTTGAGTTCATGTGGAACACTTATATATTTTTAATGATAATACATACAAATACGTGTTTGTATACGGCTTCTGATTTTTTAACCCTGTGTAGCTGAGGACAATACATTAAAGAAGCCCATGTATATTCTATAAGATTAGACACCAATTAGAGAGATTGAACCTAATACTATTGTCAGTAACGTAAAGCTGCCTGAATTATCAAGTTATGATCCGCATTAGTTGATTCCTTATCTGGTTTTTGAACTCATCTCATAAATAGTTAGACAATGGACTTTGTGTCTGCTCTTATATTATTATTATTATTATTATTATTATTATTATTATTATTATTTTACCTCTCTCCTTTCTGTCTCTTCAGATCGCCTCTATATTCAGCCCATTTACTTTTCTCTGACAATTCTCCAGAAATAAAGTCTTGAAGATTAGGCCCATCGTTATCTAGTACCTCCTTCTTACGGTCCGCTCGCTGTGGGGAGGACTTCACCACAGTTGAAAAGTTACTGGAAACCTACAAAGACACGAGATGCTTAGTACATGTATTGGTTGTCCGATGTCATAATAACCTTATTGACAGGCCACTGACCAGGGCTAGCATGTGACCGCCACTATGATTTAGTTAAAAACATTACAAAAACATAGACATAACACTTACAGCGGGACAGCCTCTGGAACTTCGCAGTAAATGGTTGGAGGAAAAACGTCCTGCCACACCGCAACTTTGTATAAACAACGCCATGACTAGCTAACAGTCTGTCATTGGAATACAGCCTCGACCAACGACTGCTTTGGCCTTAATTAGGCGTCACGTAACATCAAAATGAATCCTGTTTATTTGTCATTCCTTTTGACATAAATTATTTTAATGCGTGTTTACGTTGCGTTTTTAGTATTTATTCATATTTTAGAGTTTACAGTACATAAATATATACCAAAATAACAACTATCGATCGATCTTTTTGATTGGAATGCCTGGTGGCGACACGTACGTAAACTACAATTGCGTCATGACGTCCTTCCTTCCTCCTTTCCTCTACTACCGGCGAGGTGAGGATCACTGGAATGGTTATTCTGAAACGTAATCTTACTCCATCTGGCCAACAACAGCATTAATGTGGCTGGTTGATGTATCACCAGATGCAAAAATGATTGGCGTTTGACCTGTTTCATGTATTGTGAAAATACGTCCCGCATAACTTTACTTTTATCAATTGTTTTCGTCCATACGTAGAACCCGAGGCCTGCGTTGCTTCTATGGCCAATGCTAGACCCATGCTGTGTTGGTAGCATTAACATGTTAACCGCGTAGTTGTTTAGCAGCACGAATATAAGCCACACAGATGTCACTAGTTTACAGATGTATGCCTCAGTCGCTCCTCTTGACGCTAAAGCTAAGTGAGGCAATGCTAGCAATCGGGTGTATTTGGATGCTGTCACTCACCAGTTACTATTGGGTTCATTTATTAAACGTTTAAAGCTCTGTATTGGAGTGTGTTTGTGATAAGTTCATTCCCGAGTAACGTCATTGTCACATTTCAGAATGAAGACCATTCTCAGCAGTCAGGTTGTGGACATCCCTGATAATGGTAAGTACCAGTGTGACTTAGATTATGTGGCATTAGTTTGTCCCTGCCGCTCAATGACTTTTTTTTATTCTTTTGGCCGTGTGTAAATGCAGTGGATATCAAGTTGAAGGGGCGGACAGTGACTGTCAAGGGTCCCCGAGGGAAGCTTATCAGGGAATTCAACCACATCAACCTGGAGCTTAGCCTTCTGGGCAAAAAACAGAAGAAGGTAAATGTCTGCTGTTTATAAATGACATTGAAATATGGCATTTATGACTGATTTCTCATAAATTCTTTCAGCTGCGTGTGGATAAATGGTGGGGCAACAGAAAGGAGCTGGCCACAGTCCGCACCATCTGCAGTCATGTCCAGAACATGATCAAGGGTGTCACTCTGGTGAGGGCAAACTCACAAATGTGCTTCTGTATATTTCTGTTGTACCTTATGGTCTCCAGTTTGGCTTGTACTTTACGTATTTGTATTTTATTTCTGTAGGGTTTCCGCTATAAGATGCGCTCTGTGTATGCCCATTTCCCCATCAACGTGGTCATTCAGGAGAATGGGTCTATGGTGGAGATCAGGAACTTCCTGGGAGAGAAGTACATCCGCAGAGTCCGAATGAGGACAGGTGAGTTAATGACTGGATAAAATAACTGATTAGGTAGAGTGAGTGGGGGGTGTAACCCCAACATGCCTAAACTGAACTCGTTAACTCAAGAGGGTTGCAGTGGTATACCCAACTTTCCTGTGTATGAATGTGTTAGTGTGATTGTGGTGGTGACAGAATGACAGCCACACTTCTGTCATAGCGCATGAGCGAATAAACTTTACATTTTTATACACATGGCTAAAAATCACAAGGGCTGGTACATATGTTATATTGAGATGAGATTGTGTTCTCTGGCACCTGCTGTATCCGTTTGGTTGAGTTTACTGTTTTTTCTTCATGCATTGTAAGGCTTAAACTGATGCAGGATTTCTCTTTGCCCAGGTGTGCTGTGCGCAATGTCAGCTGGCCAGAAGGATGAGCTTGTGCTGGAGGGCAATGACATAGAGTTGGTGTCAAACTCAGGTGTGTATTTGGGCATCTTCAACATGGAGGGTATAGCTCATTTAGTGATTCTTCTACTCACATTGATTGTACCATGTTCCACTTTCAGCCGCTCTGATCCAGCAAGCCACCACAGTAAAAAATAAGGATATCAGAAAGTTTTTGGACGGTATTTACGTTTCTGAGAAGGGAACCGTTGAGGAATCAGATCAGTAAACTGAGCTACACATCTGAAGGTTTGATACCATCATTACTCTGTCACCAAAAGGGTCAATTATTTATGTGTATCCATTGGCTATGTCTGCAGTCTGAACATTATAGACCCTTTAAAATGTTTGTCATATGAAATGTTCAAAATTCTATAATGAAGGAGGCAAAAGAGTTTGAGATTTGTGGTGAGGGATAGACTGGGTATACACCATTGTGATCATCAAATCTCTAAGATGTTGTCTGCTAAAACATCAAAATCAAGAATGTTGCCACCAGTCAAAACCATATACGAATCGGTGTGTTCAATAAACCAGACTCTGGCATCACCTACATGCAGCAGAGTGATGGTCATTTGTCAAAACATCTTAATTTTTCAATATTTTGTGGCTAATGCTAATTGATCTATTGGGAATGTATTATGGTCTTGGTGCCATTTCTGTTTACAAACTGTGAAAGGGTCTGTCGCATCTTTGAAAAGTGATGAACTGTTTTCTTTGTTTTTCCAGAGGCTTCCAGTAAAAAGGTTCAAATGCTTATGAAGACTCATGACCAGTTATGTAAATGCACAATAAACTCCGATTTTCCAGCTAACCTGCTTTGAGTAATCTTTTCAGTCATTTTGAGGTAGAATTCTTTATTGTATTCTGTAAGCTGCAAATGAGTTTATTGGAATAACATTGACAGTACACTGAGAGAGCCTTTTTCACCAAAATCTATGCATTGTCACTTTATGGGTTTTTAACAAAGTGATGGAAGGAATGAGTTTCAGTTCACAACATCCCAGCAGTGCAAACATTTACCAGGAGATGCAGTCATATCTATATAAAACAATGAATATATATTTTACAGAAATTATATCAGATCTTGGTGTTAAAGCTGTAGTCTGTAAATTTGCTAAAATAAAAGATTTTCTTAAATGCTATCTTGCACTGTTCTATGCTGTAAAGTATACGGTCATACTTTAGTTTCTCCCCTGGGCTCTACAGCAACATCAAATGAGACTTGGTGGGATACCACTTCGACAAAAAGCAGTTCTCGTATATCATAGAACAGGGGCAGATAGTTTAATTGAAACAAATGCTTGCTATAGCTTGGTGCGTTTACCTCCTGTGTCCATCTGTAAACAGTATTCTTTAGCTGGACACCAGTAATGAGACATGGGGCTGCCATCAATCCAAACCCAAGCACCTGACTGAAACAAAAGGCAACATATAAATTACTTGTTTTTTATCTTATTTTTGCCTATCCCTATATGAACCTCCAATCCATGTTTGAGGCCTGTTTGGGGTCGTCAAATGCTGAATCCTGTTGTGCTCCTCTGTGGACTGATTAAAAGGAGGTAAGATACAAACAAGTTAAATGGCTGCTACAACATGTGCATCATATTAAAGCTGCAGTATTTTCACTTAGTATTTGAGTAAAAATAATTACGCAGTCAAAAGCACAGCATACCAGAATTCATCTGAGAAAAAATGAAACCCCTGTGGGCTGTATTATAAGGGTTTAAAATGAGACTCCGAGACCCTCTGTGGGCTGTATTATAAAGGTTTTTTGTTTCAGAGCACACGGCCACTTGTTTTCAACCAATCACACACTTCCACAGGACAGGGGCGCTCTGATTGATTATTCATCAAGAACCAGAATCTATCAGGAATAATGTGAGGGAACAAAAATGTACGGCAAAGAAAAAAAAAACTTCAGACCGCTGCTCGTTATTGCGATACTTCCTTGATTTGTGTGACACTGTGACAGAGGGTTGGGAAGGAGAGGAAGGGGAAAGCAGGGGCTCATCTATAAACATGTTTTTTTGTTCTGCACAAAATCAGGTACGATATTAACGGTTGCTATCTTATCAATTATTACACAAATTAGTTTGACCACATTTTATAAATAGAAAATAATTCAGAAACTTTTGAATATGTTTCCCCACAAAGTAAATGAATAATGTTTCCGACTTTATCTATGGGATTGTTTAACCTACATTTAACAACTCTGAAGACAGTGTGATGGTTAAATGAGTTGTTGTGGGGTGAATGAAGCTTTAGTGTCCAGAGGTCTCGCTTGAAGAAAAAGACATACACATTAGTGCTTTTACTGTTGAACTTTGTGTACTTTATGTGTATTTTGACAGAACTATTCTCTGTAATGCTGTGTTCACACCGGATGTGAGCAGAGCGATTGGCACGAGTGACGTAAAGTCTATGTGAAGGAGCGTTGAAGAGGTCCCGTGGTGTGATAGAGGCATTAAGCATGAGGCGGAATGTGGGACAGGAGAACGAGGCAAAAACACGAGCGAAGTTTGGCCCAAGTCTGTTCGAGGCGCGGCAACCAATCAGGAGCCTGCTTTTTTTGAAGGTTTATACAGACAAGAATACTGAACGGATCTATGGCAGAGTCTCCTGAGATACTGTAGTGAGTAATTAGATGTTATTTGTGAACTGGGGCAGTGTTTTTGTGTGACTTGTACGATCTGAAGCGGAGGTCTCCCTTTCCAGGCTGGCTCATGTATCACATAAAGCACCAAACATACAAATAAAGATCATAGAAACACAACTGTGATGAGATTATATTAGAGAGGACTGATTGAGGAGGATCTTAACTTTATTATTCATTTAGACCTGGTCTAATCCTGGTTTAGTCCTAGCCCCTCTCCCCTGCTGTCTTCGTCCTGGTCTACTCCTGGTCTACTCCTGGTCTTGTCCTGATCTAGTCCTGGTTTAGTCCTAGCCCCTCTCCCCTGCTGTCTTCGTCCTGGTCTACTCCTGGTCTTGTCTTGTTCTGGTCTAGTCTTGGTCTAGTCCTGGTCTAGACCTGGTCTAGTCCTGGTTTAGTCCTAGCCCCTCTCCCCTGCTGTCCTCGTCCTGGTCTAGTCCTGGTCTAGTCCTGGTCTTGTCCTGATCTTGTCCTTGTCTAGTCCTGGCCTAGACCTGGTCTAGTCCTGGTTTAGTCCTAGCCCCTCTCCCCTGCTGTCCTCGTCCTGGTCTAGTCCTGGTCTACTCCTGGTCTTGTCCTGGTCTAGTCCTGGTCTAGACCTGGTCTAGTCCTGGTTTAGTCCTAGCCCCTCTCCCCTGCTGTCCTCGTCCTGGTCTAGTCCTGGTCTAGTCCTGGTCTTGTCCTGATCTTGTCCTT